>JAXCGZ010004751.1:0-2500 GCA_037179515.1 Halocaridina rubra | reverse complement strand
ATGTTCTGCCTTGAAGGAAGTTTAAAGGAGTTTGCCAGAGGTGAAGCCATCACATCACATTACCTAATTTTTTGTGTAAATTTGGGAGAGCTATTACAGCTGTTTACCAGATCCTGTGGTTACATATATTATTAAAATCAGTATCCTTCCCATTTATATTAATTTGATAGTTAGTTTGATACACGAAATAATTGAATAATTTAAATATATACAAAAAATACCCCTGTCAACAGTACTGAGTTAAGTTGCCAAGTAGCACAGCTGTCTTATTTTTCTTAATTGTTTTGCTTTTTTTTATCTTTCTCTTTTATATATATATATATATATATATATATATATATATATATATATATATATATATATATATATATATATATATATATATATATATATATATATATATATATATATATATATATATATATATATATATATATATATATATTGAGTTAAATGTAAAGTCTGATCCTGTGGTGACATACCTTGGTTAGCAAGTGAGTTTATCAGGTAAGAAGAATATATAGCAGAAACAGGTGAGTGTCTCCTCAAGTACAAATTCGAATTTTCCTTCAAGTTGATTTTTGTTTTTGTTTGCATTTTTTGCCCTCAAATTACCAAGGTCAAGTATTTAAGTTAGGATGTAAGTTACCAGAAAAGAGATAAATTGAGTAACTATATAGCACTTATATGAATATATAAAAACTGTGTGAAGCTTAAATAAAAGTTTTTCTCTCTTTTTTCTCTTTCTCTCCTTCTTTCTATATTCTGTGAAAGGGAAAACATGAAAATGAGGACATCTTTGTCCTAACCCCCCCCCCCATGTGTCAGGAGGGATAACAGAGGATCTCCATGGGATGTAGCAGCAGGAGGAGGGGTAGCTATTAGGAGATTAAAACAGAGAAACAAGGATTTAGAGGCAATGGTTATCAGCCTTGATGATAAAATTCGGAATATGGATAGAGAAATGAAAGAGAATGAAACACTCAGAGAGGAAATAAGATTTTTCTAGGAAGCAAATAAAGCACAAGGGCAGGAGAGAAGAGAACTAGAAAAACGAATAAAGAAGCTGGAAGGGGAATAGAGTGAACTAGAAACAAGAATTTCTAAACAAGAAGATAACAACAAACAGCTGAAAGACAACCTAAATGAATTAGATGTTAGTTCACTGCCTCTCCACTGAGAGAGACGAGATTGCAGCTTGGAATGTCCAGATTAAGGAAAACATTGAACAGTTTAGAAAAGAGTTTAAGGAGCTGAATATGGAACATGATGCCATGAAAACTTCCTTTTGCTGATGCACTAAAGGGGAATGTGGCAGTGAAGAGAGGCTGTAAAGGTGGTGGGACTGGAAATCTTACAAACAGTTGACTATAAAGAGACAGTAATTGAAAAACTGAAAGACGTTGTGATGGAAAGGGCAAATCCACTAATTAAACAGGCACTTGATAAGGAGAAGACAGTGGTAATCTCAGGCATAAGAATCCCAGGAGCCAACATGGCAGGGTAGACTTGAAGAAAATTAAGCTAGGGTTGTAGACCTGATAAGAAAGCTTGGAGTAGTTTGTGGCCCTGAGGATATCGTAAACATTCACCAACTAGGCAAATATTCAAGGGAAGGAAAGCAGAGACCAACAAGAGTAACCTTTGAGAGAGGGGAAACATGTATGGAAATATTGATGAGAAAAAAGTCTAAAAGACCTTTTAGAATTCAAATAAGTGTTCATTAGACGATACACAACACAGGAAGAGATGGCAAAGATCAAAAACTTGTTGCAAGAGGCAAGAAGGTTAAATGAGGAAAGAAATGAAAAAGAGAAAAAAAATCATTTCAGAGTTCTTCCAGACTAAGGGGAGATAAAGAAGATAATGACAGAAGATCAGGGGGATGGGGCCTCATTTAGATTATTATACACAAATGCTGATGGATTAGCTGGTAAGGCAGTAGAATTAAGCACTTTATACATGACAGCTTCAGAAAATATGTAAATCATAGTTTCTTAAACCTTTCAACTGAGTAAGGGAGATATAGATAGATAGATAGATAGATAGATAGATAGATAGATAGATAGATAGATAGATAGATAGATAGATAGATAGATAGATAGATAGATAGATAGATACATATATAGATAGAAATAGATAGATAGATAGATAGATAGATAGATAGATAGATAGATAGATAGATAGATAGATAGATAGAGAGAGAGAGATAGAGAGAGAGAGAGAGAGAGAGAGAGAGAGAGAGAGAAGAGAGAGAGAGAGAGAGAGAGAGAGAGAGGAGAGAGAGAGAGAGAGAGAGAGAGAGAGAGAGAGAGAGAGAGAGAGAGAGAGAGAGAGAGAGAGAGAGAGAGAGAGAGAGAGAGAGAGAGAGAGAGAGAGAGAGGAGAGAGAGAGAGGAGAGAGAGAGAGAGTTTTCCCCTAAGGGCATTACCAGCAGGTGCTTTTACTAAAGTTTCATTGTAGCACGTTCCTAATGGATGGTGAGAACAGGTGTCGAAAG
>JAXCGZ010004750.1:0-17500 GCA_037179515.1 Halocaridina rubra | reverse complement strand
GTCTTTTCCCCTCTCTAACCCTATGCCCTCCCTTATCCTTTCTTCACGCAAAGTTCATAAGGTTCTTTGCTCACTAAAGACAAACAAGGCATCTGGTCCCGATGGTATCCCTGCAAGGTTCCTTAAGGAGTTTGCAGATGAACTGGCTCCCGTGCTTTGCCATCTTTTTCAACTCATTCTGTCAACCAGTATCTATCCTTCATCTTGGAAGCATGCTCTAGTTCAACCTGTTCCTAAGAAGGGTGACCTCTCTATTCCTTCTAACTACCGACCTATTGCTCTAACCTCCTCTATTGCTAAAGTTTTCGAAACTTTGCTCAATGCTCACTTCTTGAAACACCTTGAATCTATCTCACTTATCTCTGATTACCAGTACGGCTTCCGCAAGGCAAGATCCACTGGTGATCTCCTGCCCTATCTTACTCATGTTTGGTCATCTTCTCTGAGGAACTATGGGGAATCCTTTGTCGTCGCCCTTGATATCTCTAAGGCTTTTGACAGCGTCTGGCACAAGGCTCTGTTGGCCAAACTCCCTGCCTATGGCTGTACCCCTTCTTTCTGTTCTCTGAGTTCCAGTTTTCTTACTGACCATTCTATATCTGTAGTTGTTGATGGCGCAACATCTAGCCCTTTCTCTGTTTCCAGTGGTGTTCCACAGGGCTCTGTTCTTTCACCTACTCTCTTCCTTCTCTTCATCAATGATCTTCTACAATCCCCATCTTCCTCTCTTCTTCATGCCTTTGCCGATGATTCTACCTTTCACTTTTCCTCTGCCATTTCTTCACAACCTTCATTGTTACTCGTAATCAATCTCGTATCAGTATTTCTTTTACTGTTAACTCCGATTTGCAGAGAGTATCTGAATGGGGCACTCAAAATTTAGTTAAATTCAATGCCTCCAAGACACAGTTTCTGGCTATCTCTTTATCTTCTTCTCCTCCTGATAACCCTATTGTCTTCGAAACTAATGAAATTTACCCTCTTAACTCTATCAGTATATTAGGAATCCATATAACCTCTAACTTGTCTTGGAGGAATCACATAATCCAAATTTCTAAATCTTCATCCAAAAACTTGGGGGTTTTGTTTCGTTTTCGTTATTACTTTTCCTCATTGCAGTTACTTAAAATTTACAAAGGTCTTATCCGCCCCTGCTTAGAATACTGCTCACACATCTGGGGTGCTTCTTCCTTTACTTATCTTCTTGATAGGGTTGTATCCAAGGCAGTCAGACTCATTAATGAACCTTCTCTTTCTTCTAACCTGAATTCTCTCTCTCTTCGCCGTAAGGTATCTTCCCTTTTGCTTTTCTATCGCTACTATTTCCATCGCTGCTCTGAAGAGTTGGCGAGTTGCATCCCTCCTCCACTGCCGAGGCCGCGTAACACTCACCAAGCTGCCTCATCTCACAGGTACTGTGTGGAGATTTGTAGCTCGTGGATTGGTCGGTGCAGCGACTGCTTCTTCCCATCTACCTCCAGACTCTAGAACTCTCTTCCTCCTTCTGTCTTTCCTAATTCTTATGACCTTTCATCCTTCAAAAAGCAGATCTATCGTCATCTAAGAGCCTAGTCCTCCATATCTCTGGGTCCTCATTACTTTGAATGTTTTTTTCTGTCTGTCGTTTTCCTTTGTGTGACATTACCTCATCTCTGCCTTGCCCTTAACCTTTTTCTTTTCCTTCGTCTAGGTATTTTCTCGTGACCGGGCCTTTGTTGATGAGAGCAGTTTCTGCCTGTCCCGGTGTCACACTCTTCAAAAAAAAAAAATAAATAAAAAAAAAAAAAAATATATATATATATATATATATATATATATATATATATATATATATATATATATATATATATGTATATATATATATATATATATATATATATATATATATATATATATATATATATATATATATATATATATATATATATATATATATATATATATATATATGTATATATATATATATATATATATATATATATATATATATATATATATATATATATATATATATATATATATATATATATATATATATATATATATATATATATATATATATATATATATATATATATATATATATATATATATATATATATATATATATATATATATATATATATATATATATATATATATATATATATATATATATATATATATATATATATATATATATATATATATATATATATATATATATATATATATATATATATATATATATATATATATACATATATATAAATATATATATATATATATATATATATATATATATATATATATATATATATATATATATATATATATATATATATATATATATATATATATATAAATATATATGTATGTATGTATATATATATTTACAATAAATTTTCACAAAATGCATTTTGATTGTCAGGTGAGTCAAGCTTAAGCCGAAAGTTACACATTCGCGCTGAAATAACGCACTAAGCTACTGCAACAGAAAAAGGTCTGCATATCACAGAACAGCCAATGCATGCAAGCTATTCTCCCGTCATTCTAATATCACCCTATTACTCTGGTAAGTGGATCTTAAGATTATATATTTATAATGAAACTGTTATGTTACTATATTACCAAAACTACTCTTCACGAAAAACATTTTGATTCTCAAGGTCATTACAGAAGAGTCCTTTAATGGTTGTGTCTTTTTTCAAAAGAGAAAGCATAAGTAAGTCACCCCATTAGTGGGAGATATATTAAAAAATATTAAAAATACATTGTTTACAAGCAAAATCTTGTGCTATTGAATGAACAATTGCATTATTTGAAGCGCTATAGTTGGTAGTGCACTTCTTTAAAAAACTTGAGTATTAGTTAAGAACATTCCATACAAAGAGAAAGTTCAAAGGGTGGTAAAGCTCTTTTCTAAATTCATTGAATGTGGATGTTTATTAGATATATATGTTGAAATATATGTATTTAGCTATTAAGTTTGCTCAGTCTTAAAAGTATTAAGCTTTGCGAGTTTCCATCTTAATTAACTCCTTGTAACTTTATATTAATTTTTTTCTAATGATTCCTGGTATAACTTTGAGATATATAGTTTCAACAAAGTTAATTAGTCCTAAGTAAGTTCACTAAGTAATTTTATGAAGTAAGCAAGAGAGTCTGTCTTAATTACACGTCTTCAAACTTTACTACTTAATTTTCATTTGACTTCTTCAAGAAAAGAATAAAAAAATTGGCAAAATGTCAGGTGCACTTTTTCTCATATGATTCCTATATTAAATTTTCATAACCCTCAGCAAAAATGCTCTCTTGTTCATATATTACATTCATGATAAATTTTTGCAAAGTACTTATGGAGAAGGGTTTAAAATTATCAAAACATAGAAAATATGGCAATTGCCGGATTTCCAATACTTTCTTCGCATTCAGAGAACAATGCAAGGACTGTTATATGAATATCTTAGAGTTCATTAAAATGTTTGATGAAATATCAACATGAATGTATAGGAATGACAATATATTACATATTTCTTCCATGCACACCACTTTAAGGGAAATATATTTCTTCCATTTCTTTTTCTTTTATTTTGTTATTGGTCACATACGAATTTCAAAATTAATAATTTTTATTTTCATAATATAATTGAATCATGAATCAAAATAATTATTTAAAATGTCTCTTGGGAGAAAAGATATTAGTTCATAATGGTTTTAAATTCAAAAAATGAGTTTTCCTGATAAAACTGAGATAAGTACAGCAGTCTATTAATCACCTTTTTAATTCTGCTCATAGCGAACAAACAACAAAATGATTGTAAAGACAGGCCAAAGATAAATGTCAAAGAGGCAAGCTCGTGGGAGAGTGTCAGATGAGGTGTTACAGGTTGGAACTCTTAATATGGGGACGATTACTGGGAAGGGGCAAGAATTGTTGGACCTGATGGTGAAAAGGAGACTTGGATTGCTGTATGTGCAGGAGACCAGGTGGAAAGGAAATAAGGCGAGGGAACAGGGTGAGGGCTGCAAATTGTTCTATAGTGGAGCAAATGAGAGATGGAGGAATGGTGTAGGAATAATACTATCCAAGGACCTGAAGGAAACTTACTTGGAGTGAATAGAAAGAGTGAAAGAATTATGAGTTTAAAGCTGGGACTGGGAGAAATGTTAGTCAATGTGGTATGTGCTTATGCCCCACAAACTAGCTGTACTGCGGAGGAGAAGGATGTATTTTGAGAGGAGATGGACCAGGAGCTTAGAAAAATTCCTACAAAGGAGAGGGTAATTTTGGGAGGAGATCTAAATGGCCACTTGGGAATTGGGAGGGCTGGGATAGGTAGAATTCATGGGGGCTTGGGGGTGGGCGAGAGAAATTAGGGGGGAGAGAGGGTAATTGATTTTTCAGTTGCATTTGATCTGGCATTGGTCAACACATTCTTTGATACAGATATCTATGGCAACGACAACGGATTTCCTATCATTCCTCAGAGAAGATAACCATACATGAGTAAGATAGGACAGCATGTCACCAGTGGATCTTGCCTTGAAGAAGCCGTACTAGTGATTGGAAATAAGCGAGTTAGATTAAAGATGTTTCAAGAAATGTGAACTGAACAATGTTTTGAAAACTTTAACGATAGCAGAAGTTAGGGCAATAAATCGGTAGTCAGAGGGAATAGAAATGTTACCCTTCTTAGAAACAAGCTGAACTAGAGCGAGCTTACAAGATGAAGTAAAGATACTGGTTGTTGGAATAAGGCGAAGAAATGGTGAAGCACAATAGCAAATCTCATCTGCAAACTACTTAAGGAACCTTGGAGGGATACCATCAGGTCCGGATGCCTTATATTATACTATGTTAATTAATAATAGCATTATAACGCAAGGAGGGTGAGGGAAAACATACGGCATTATGGATGTGTGAATCCAGAAGACAAATTTAAGCATTATCTCTTGGTAACAATGCATAGCAATAAACTAAAATCGCAGAATAGCAGGATATTCTTCCATCTCTTTCAAAAGCCATGTGTCAGTATCAAGTGTACTCGAAGAGCACGTGACTTCTCAGTAAGAAACTTCGAATAAATCTTCAGGAATATGAGTAAGTGAGAAATATATTAACCCATTTGTAAATTCTATCTATCTATCTACCTTGGCTGTTTCCCCCTTTAATTGGGGGGGTTGCTGACATCAAAAAAAGAAAGCTATATGGGGATTACTTTGCTCTATGGGCAATGATGAGGGAGCTAGCGACAGTTCACATGGCACTGCTGGAGTGCCACAGCCCATCCTTCTGGTTCTTCCACAACCTGTGTCACTTCACAACTGCCAACTCCCCTACTGCCCCTACCACAGGGCTACCTCTGTAAGATGCAGCCCTGTGGTAACAGCAGATACCCATCAGAGCTGCGTCACAATCGCTGGCCACTCATTCCTATTCCTAGCATGCTCACTTGCTTTCCTCACATCCATCCTCCTATCATTCAGGGCTCTCCTTACACCATCCATCCACCCCAACCTAGGCCTCCCTCTAGCATTTTTCCCATCAACTCTCGCATTCATCACCTTTTTCAGCAGTCTTTCATCATCCATCCTTTCCACATGGTCAAACCATCTCAGAACATTCATATCTACTCTGGCTGCAATTTCTCTCCTCACACCCATTCATGCTCTCACCACTTCATTCCTAACCCTATCCAACCCAGATACACCAATCATACTCCTGAGGCATTTTATCTCAAACACGTTTAGTTTCAGTCTCTCACTTACTTTCATACCCCATAACTCTGATCCATACATCACAGTTGGCACAACCACTTTCTCATACAAAACTTTCTTAACATTCATTTCCAACCCTCTATTCTTCATCACTAATCCTCCTTTCACTCTGTGACACACATCTGCTTCCACTCCACCATTTGCAGTTATAACTGAGCCTAAATACTTAAACTGATCAACTTCCTCAAGTGTCTCTCCATTCAACATAACATTCAATCCAGCACCATCCTCATTTCTTCTACGCCTCATAACCTTACTCTTTCCCACATTCACTCACAAATTCCTTCTCTCACACACCATTCCAAATTCTGACACTAACTGATACAGCTTCTCTGAATCTGCCACCACCACAGTATCATCTGCAAACAACAACTGACTCAGCTCCCACTCATTATCATCCCCATCTACCATTCTCAAATCTCGACCACACATTCGTTCATTCACCTTTCTTACTACTCCATCAATATACAAATTGAACAGCCATGGTGACATCACACATCCCTGTCTCAGTCCCACACTCACTGGAAACCACTTATTCACTTCATTCCCAACCCTAACACAAGCTCTACTGCCCTCATACAAACTCTTCACTGTATGCAACAAGTTACCATTAATTCCATATAATCTCAAAACATTCCACATTGCTTCTCCATCAACTCTATCATACGCTTTCTCCAGATCCAAAAATGCAAAATACACATCCTTACCCTTTGCTAAATATTTCTCACTTTACTGCCTAACTATAAAAATCTGATCTATACAACCTCTACCTCTCCTAAAACCACTCTGCACTTCCGCGATCACATTTTCTGTCTTATCCCTAATCCTATGAACCAGTATTCTACCATACACTTTTCCTACCACAGTCAAAAATCTTATACACCTATAACTACTGCATTCATACACATCTCCCTTACCTTTGCATAGGGGCACTATACAAGCAAACACCCATTCCACAGGTACCATTGACAACATAAGGCATATATTAAGCACTCTCACTAACCATTCCAATGCAGTCACACCCACTTCTTTCCACATCTCCGCTCTCACACTATCCATTCCAGGTGCTTTACCTGCTTTCGCTTCATACAATGCCCTTTTCACCTCCTCTCTTGTAATCTCTCTCTCATTTTCATTTTCCATTACTGGCACTTGAACACCCCCCACTGCCACTATGGCTGCCTCTCTATCTTCCTCAACATTCTGCAAGCACTCAAAATATTCTGCCCATCTTTTCCTTGCATCGTTCCCTCTTAACATCTGTCAATTCACATCTAAAATGTCTTTAGAATATTATACATTTTGGATGCATATTTTTACACTCTATTTCTTTACTGAAGTTTACTAATCATTTTGAATCATTAAATGTCTAAGGAGCCTATTCCGACTTTCACATAATCTTAAGGTAAGTACATTATCATTAATATCCATTCTATCTATCTACATGAACCATTTTTCCCCTTATAAGGGGAGTGGCTAAGTCAAGGAAAATACTCTGACTCTCTAGGAGGAGAAAATACAGAGTAGGGGATTCCTAACCCCTCTTTCCGCCCCAATTAATCTACTCCTACGACACGCAGGGGAACAAGGAAAAAGTATTCTAACTTCCTTCTTCAGGGGGGTTTGCTTTCATAAATTTGATAATTGTCTATGTTCATTCCAACTTCATTCCAAAATTTAATAGTGAGATTTTAAAAGCGATAATGCCATAATGCTGCTGATACTACTACTACTACTACTACTACTACTACTACTACAACTATCCATCAATGTGATCAAACGTGTACAACTAGTCGTCGTAGAATAGAGATTGCATCATCTCATTTTGCGGAAGCTGCGTGATAATTATAAAACTAAAAGCACATACAAAGCAAGTGAAGATGATCGTCAATCTAAAGAATAGTCATCCCCAGGGGAACTCCATCAAGCAAAACACATACATTAGTTTAATTGAAAGGATCTATAGAGATTTTGCCATCAATTAGGATTGAATGACATTGCTGAAACAAAAGATACTCTTGCTGTATTCATTTTGTCACGAAATGGAAATGAACCCCAATATAAAATCTTCATGAAGAATACTCCACAGCACGAAATAAGAGACATGTCATCTCCAATGGAAATCATCGAACGGAAACAAATATGCAACTTAGAGATGGGAAATGAAATTAAAATTTAATACATAATCTAAAAAGTTGTGTAATGACTGCAGACGAAAAAAAATAATATCAGGGATGCTTGAAAACTGTTGCTCAAGATGTTAGTAAGCCAAATAACATTGACAAAGGTATATCCTTGCTACTTAGAAGAGGTGACCTGAATACAAAAAGCTCCATGAAGCATGCCTTGCCCTCTGAAAATCCTGGATGGCAGTGGATGTGAAAACAAGTGAAGCCGTGGGCTCTCTTTAGTAAATTGATTGATATTGATTTGGATAAAAAAAAATAAGAAATAAATAAAACGTTTTCAGACGATTATCTATAAGTAATTGCTAAGCTGAAAGAGTAAAGATGATAATCTTAATATTCACAAATGTTATCTTGCCAGACCCTCGTCTGAATACGAAGAAAAAGTACAAGTTTATAATAAAGCATAATTTCGTTAGTGGTGTCATAAATAATGGGGAATATTTCAAATACAGCAATTAATTTTTTCTAATATGGACTTCAACATGCATGATTACTGTGTGTGTGTGTGTGTGTGTGTGTGTGTGTGTGTGTGTGTGTGTGTGTGTGTGTGTGTGTGTGTGTGTGATTACCTAATTGTGATTACCTAATTGTGTTTACGGGAAAGAGCCCAAAGCTCGTATCTTCCCGTCTCCTGATCGGTTCCATTTTTAGACTTGTGTGTGCATGACTGTGTGAATAAGTGTAAATAACAGACATGTAAACTTACAAACACAAAAGCTGTTTTCAGTAAAAAAGAATATACTTTTAGCACACTATTTCGTTTTAATAAAAGATTTATGTAGCTTAACTTTCATGCTGGGTCAAGCATTCTTTCTCTCAGTTATATTATTTATTCCACCAGATAACATCCCATCACTTCAACTGAATTTTCACTTATCCAAATTAAAATATTTTGAATCCACTCTAGCTGGTTTTTTTCTTTATTAAAACACATATTACTGTTCAAATCTTCATTACGTGTGCAACTTCATCTTATTATATCTTCTCTTTACCATTTGTATTCATTAAGATTGGTTTCCTGTCCTACTTTATATATCCGTTATATATTTTGCTAGTTGATAGCTCTAAAAGAGTATATTTGAATAATGGATGGAACAGATTAATGAACAAGCAATAAAACAAAGAAATGCATATATATATATATATATATATATATATATATATATATATATATATATATATATATATATATATATATATATATATATATATATATATATATATATATATATATATATATATATATATATATATATATATATATATATATATATATATATATATATATATATATATATATATATATATATATATATATATATATATATATATATATATATATATATATATATATATATATATATATATATATATATATATATATATATATATATATATATATATATATATATATATATATATATATATATATATATATATATATATATATATATATATATATATATATATATATATATATATATATATATATATATATATATATATATATATATATATATATATCTATATATATCTATATATATATATATATATATATATATATATATATATATATATATATATATATATATATATATATATATATATATATATATATATATATATATATATATGCTTTATTTAAAAAATAAATTTTGGCCAGCCCTGATGTCACAATCATGAAAAAAAATAAATAAATATATATATATATATATATATATATATATATATATATATATATATATATATATATATATATATATATATATATATATATATATACATATATACATATATACATATATATATATATATATATATATATATATATATATATATATATATATATATATATATATATATATATATATATATATATATATATATATATATATATATATATATATATATGTGTGTGTGTGTGTGTGTATATATATGCATATAAATATATATATATAAATATATATATATATATATATATATATATATATATATATATATATATATATATATATATATATATATATATATATATATATATATATATATATATATATATATATATATATATATATATATATATATATATATATATATATATATATATATATATATATATATATATATATATATATATATATATATATATATATATATATATATATATATATATATATATATATATATATATATATATATATATATATATATATATATATATATATATATATATATATATATATATATATATATATATATATATATATATATATATATATATATATATATATATATATATATATATATATATATATATATATATATATATATATATATATATATATATATATATATATATATATATATATATATATATATATATATATATATATATATATATATATATATATATATATATATATATATATATATATATATATATATATATATATATATATATATATATATATATATATATATATATATATATATATATATATATATATATATATATATATATATATATATATATATATATATATATATATATATATATATATATATATATATATATATATATATATATATATATATATATATATATATATATATATATATATATATATATATATATATATATATATATATATATATATATATATATATATATATATATATATATATATATATATATATATATATATATATATATATATATATATATATATATATATATATATATATATATATATATATATATATATATATATATATATATATATATATATATATATATATATATATATATATATATATATATATATATATATATATATATATATATATATATATATATATATATATATATATATATATATATATATATATATATATATATATATATATATATATATATATATATATATATATATATATATATATATATATATATATATATATATATATATATATATATATATATATATATATATATATATATATATATATATATATATATATATATATATATATATATATATATATATATATATATATATATATATATATATATATATATATATATATATATATATATATATATATATATATATATATATATATATATATATATATATATATATATATATATATATATATATATATATATATATATATATATATATATATATATATATATATATATATATATATATATATATATATATATATATATATATATATATATATATATATATATATATATATATATATATATATATATATATATATATATATATATATATATATATATATATATATATATATATATATATATATATATATGTGTGTGTGTGTGTGTGTGTGTGTGTGTGTGTGTGTGTGTGTGTGTGTGTGTGTGTGTGTGTGTGTGTGTGTGCGCTGTGTGTGTGTGTGTGTGTGTGTGTGTGTGTGTGTGTGTGTGTGTGTATGGAAATTATACAGCTTTTGTCCAACAGTGTCCGCCATATAGGGGTGCTAAGAATCTCCGGGGATCTTGTTGACTCCACTGCTGGCTTTAGTGTATACATGCCTGGTGGTAGTAATGGTTCTGCCCTTAACCTTTCACCTCAAGATAGATTTGCTTCTTTTACTCTTCAATAATATAACTTTCTTGGAATGAACGCTAATCATTCGTCTGAGGAATAGCACTTGGCTACTTCCCTATTTAAACTCCTCGTTTCTTAAACACATCTGCCTAGCCATGGTTCCACTGACTCAATTCAAATCTCTCAGTATAACTTGTATTCTTGTTTTCGTTCCAAAGGTGGGGTCT
Organism: Halocaridina rubra; assembly: GCA_037179515.1. Classification (NCBI taxonomy): domain Eukaryota; kingdom Metazoa; phylum Arthropoda; class Malacostraca; order Decapoda; family Atyidae; genus Halocaridina; species Halocaridina rubra. Next base: position 5,737 of record JAXCGZ010004750.1, on the reverse strand, counting down.
CTGCCTACTGCAACACTAACACTCCTATTGCAAGGCTCATAGACCTTGAATCTCTTGAAATTGGCGTTCTCTGGCAAATAATTTATCTCTCCACTACCACTATATTCCTTTGCTTCTGCTACTGTTCTTCAGACTCCACTGGCTTTGTGTCTTTCTTTGAACATATGTCCTCTTGCCATAAGAACTTGCTATCTTCTCACCCACATGCTAAAGTTCTCTATATTGGAAACTGCAATGGACATCACGGTGAGTGGTTTAACTCTTCTCACACTAATGTAGGAGCAAATTATCAAACATCCTATTTATGTTCCTAATTTACACGAACATGCAGGCAACACTCTTGGCCTATTTCTAACTAATAACCCTTCAAACTACTGTTATTCTGTGTATTATCCTCTTTGTAAATCTGACCACTCTTTGATCTCAATCTCTTACATTTTCGCTCTCCCTCCACCAATTCCTCCTACTCAGCGACGCATTTGGCCCTTTGAGCTTACACAATGTGAATATTTGCGTAATGTCCTCTTTGGCTTCCCATGGGATTACTACTGCTCTCGGTCTCGCAACCCTGATCAGGTAGCCCTAAAAGTGGCCGAGATTATAGCCTCTGGAATGGAAGCGTACATCCCCTCTTCTATGAAACTTTTTCTCCTCCTAAGCCTTGATTTGACCGTGACTGCTCAATGACTATTCAAGCCAGGAATTGGGCACACCTGTTGTACCAAGTCTCTCATTTTGATTTAACTTGCTCTTCTTTTATTGTAGCTAGGAATCACTGTACTTCTCAGATTTGAAGTTCTAAAGCTTCCTTTATAAGAAGGAAAGCTGATGATCCTTACTCCTCTTCCACTGACAAATGTTTCTGGTCCTCAGCCAAAATCCTCTCTAAAAACTTCTGTAATTCAAGCTTACCTCATTTCATTTGTCAGATGGTTCTATGGCTTGTTCTTCCACTGACAAAGCCACTCTCTTTGGCTTTCGCTTTTCTACCAACTCTTTCATAAGTGATTCCAGAGCACCTCTCCCTCAATTTTTACCCCTCTCTAAAGATGCTAAAGATTAACAAGGTATCTAGTCCCAAAGATATCGATGCAAGGTTTGCAGATGAAGTGGCTCCCGTTCTTTGTCGTCTTTTTCACCTCATTCTCTCAATCAGCATCTATCATTCATCTTGGATGCATGCTCCAGTGAAAGCTTTTCCTAAGAGGGGTGACCACTCAATTTCTTCAAACTACTGACCTATTGCCCGAACCTCTTCCATCGCTAAAGTTTTCGAAGCTTTGCTCAGTGCTCACTTCTTGAACTTGAAACACCTTGAATCTAACTCACATATCTCCGAGCACCAATATGGTTCCACAAGGCAAGATCCACTGGTGACCTCATGCCCTATCTTACTTCTGCATGGTCATCTTATCTAAGGAACTATTGGGAATCCTTTGTTGTCGCCCTTGATATCTTTTGACAGAGTCTGGCACACGGCTCTGTTGGCCAAACTCCCTCCCTATGGCTTTACCCCTTCTCTCTGTTTTCTGATTTCTATTTTCTATTTCAATGTTTTATATCTGAAATTGTTTAATTTGCAATATCTAGCCCATTCCCTATTACCAGTGGGGTTCCACAGGGCTCTGTTCTATCAACTACTCTGTTCTTTCTCTTCTTCTATGGTTTTTTACAGTCCCATCTCCTTCTCTTCTTCACGCTTTTGCCGACAATGCTGCTGTTAAGTTTTCCTCTGCCATTTCTTTACAACCTTCATATGCTACTCGTAATCAGACTCATTTCAGTCTTTCTTCTACTTTCAATCCCAATTTGCAAATTGTATCATAGTGGGGCATCCTAAATTTAGTTGAATCTAATGCCTCTAATAACAGTTTCTTGCTCTCTCTTTATCTGCTCCTAATTATAGACCTATTGTTTTCGAAACTAACGAAGTTTACACTCTTAATTCTATTAACATGTTAGGAAACCTTTTAGCATTGAACTTGTTTTGGAGGAATCACATAATCCAAATTTCTAAATCTGTATCTAAAAACTTGCGGGTACCGTTTCGTTTTTGTCATTAAATTTCCTCTTTACAGTTACTTAAAATTTATACAGGTCTTTTCTGTCCCTCCTTTGAATAATGCTAACACATCTGGGGTGCTTCTTCTTACATTTATCTTCTATATATAGTTGAATCAAAGACAGTCAGACTTATTAATGATCCTTCTCTTATTTCTAATCTTGCTTCTCTCTCTTTTTTTCCATAAGTTATAATCCTTTTCTCTTTTCCATCGCTACTACTTCCATCAGTGCTCTGATGAGTTAGTGAGTTGCAAGTCTCCCCCACTGCCGAGGCTGCATAACACACAGCAAACAGCCTCGTCTCACAGGTATTGTGTGCAGAATTCCAGCTTTCTGATTGATCGGTGCAATGACTGCTTCTTCCTACCTACTTCCAGACTCTGGAACTCTCTTCCTCCTTTTGTCTCTCCAAATTCTTATGACCTATCTTTCTTCAAAAAGCGGATCTACCATCATCTCAGGGCCTAATCCTCCATAACTCTAGGTCCTCAGGAATTTGACCATTTTTTTCAGTCTGTCATTTTCATCTGTGTATCTTTATCTTATCTCCGCCTTGTCCATAACCTTCTGTTTTTCTTCGTCTTAATGTTTTCTCGTGTCCGGGCCTTTGTTGATGGGGGCAGTTTTTTTTTTCTTGTGCTGGTGTCATTCAAAAACATAATTCTTTTTGAGTACTGTATTAGTAATCAACATTTCTCCCTCTCTCAATGCACATTGGTATCATTTTCTCTCCACCCTCATTCCACATATTTGCTCCATTCTGCCCAATTATGTCATCCACCAGCTAAACCCCACTTTATCATTCAAATCTCCATTCAACACCACGTTCACATTTATTTCCAAGTCTTCCACACACTCGTTAAATTTCATCCAAAATTCTTCTCTTTCTTCCTCACATATTTTACTGCCAGGGCCATATGCACTCTCAAACGCCCAAGCTTCGCATCCCAGCCTCATTTTAGCCACATTTATTCGAGAAGATACTTCATTCCATTCCACCACACACTTCGTTATCTCTTCGTTTAATACAAGAGCCACTCCCTCTCTTCCTCTCACTCACTCAACAACAGGCACCCTACCTGACTTATTCCCAAATGCCTCCTCACCATTCCCTTTTATCTTAGTTTCATTCAGTGCTAGTTCATTTGTCTTTCTCTCCACAAACAAACTCCCTATCACCTACATCTTACTTTCGTTTAAAACAAAATCACGCACATTCAGAGCAAAATTTACTAGAGTTCTGGTTGGATCTCTGATGCCAAAATGCTTCTGCATAAAAATACAGAGGAGAGGATTCCCATTCCCCCCGCTCAATATCATTTAGTCGAAGTTTAAGACACGCAGGTGAACATGGAGAAAGCATTTTTAACCCCTCCCTAATAATAATAAGTATAGTAATAATAATAATAATAATAATAATAATAATAATAATAATAATAATAATAATAATAATAATAATAATAATAATAATAATAATAATAATAATAATAATAATAATAATAATAATAATAATAATATATAATAATAATAATTATAGTAATAATAACAATTATAACAATAAAAATTATAATAATAATAATGATAATAATAATAATAATAATAATAATAATAATAATAATAATAATAATAATAATAATAATAATAATAATAATAATAATAATAATAAAAATAATAATAATAATAATAATAATAATAATAATAATAATAATAATAATAATAATAATAATAATAATAATAATAATAATAATAATAGTAATAATAATAATAATAATAATAATAATAATAATAATAATAATAATAATAATAATAATAATAATAATAATAATAATGATAATAATAATAATAATAATAATAATAATAATAATAATAATAATAATAATAATAATAATAATAATAATAATAATAATAATAATAATAATAATAATAATATAATGATAATAATGATAATAATAATAATACTAATAATAATAATAATATCAATATTAATAATAATGATAATAATAATAATCATAATATTAATAATATTAGTATTAGTAAGAAAACTACTACTACTACTACTACTACTACTACTACTACTACTACTACTAATAATAATAATAATAATAATAATAATAATAATAATAATAATAATAATAATAATAATAATAATAATAATAATAATAATAATAATAATAATAATAATAATAATAATAATAATAATAATAATAATAATAATAATAATAATAATAATAATAATAATGAAAACGATAACAAAAATAATAATACAAAATATAATAATAATAATAATAATATTAATAATAATAATAATAATAATAATAATAATAATAATAATAATAATAATAATAATAATAATAATAGTCATAATATTAATAATATTAACATTAGTAAGAAAACTACTAATAATGATAATAATAATAATAATAATAATAATAATAATAATAATAATAATAATAATAATAATAATAATAATAATAATAATAATAATAATAATAATAATAATAATAATAGTAATAATATTAATATTAGTAAGAAAACTAGTAAAAATAATGATAGTTATGATAATAAAAATAATAATAATAATAATAATAATAATAATAATAATAATAATAATAATAATAATAATAATAATAATAATAATAATAATAATAATAATAATAATAATAATAAATAATAATAATAATAATAATAATAATAATAATAATAATAATAATAATAATAATAATAATAATAATAATAATAATAATAATAATAATAATAATAATAATAATAATAATAATAATAATAATAATAATAATAATAATAATAATAATAATAATAATAATAATAATTATAATAATAATTATAATAATAATTACAATAATAATTACAAATAATAAAAAATACAGTATTAATAAATAAATCAATACTCACAATTAATTTTACATAAGCAGGAAGATTAATTATTTTTAGAATTGCTTTTTCAAACTTTGTCGTTGTCCAGACCTTCTCTTGACATAGTTGTGATATAGAATCTGAATTTCAGATCAAAACTTAGCACGAGGGTCGGCCCCTCTCTTTTTTCTCTTACTTTATTTAATTTTCGTGCTTTTCCCTCCAATTCCCTTATATCCTTAATTCCCTCCCCTTTTTTCCCTTCCTATCCTATCCCATCCATCCTCTTGACATTATGATATTGTGCCTACAAGATGCTCATAATGTGAACATTTTTTTTTTTATGAGATTATGAACGGCAAGTCTGGTTCATTGCCTTTTAAAAAGAAGCTCCTTTTATGTTGTTTAATACTCAATATTTTTATTGATATTCTCTCTCTCTCTCTCTCTCTCTCTCTCTCTCTCTCTCTCTCTCTCTCTCTCTCTCTCTCTCTCTCTCTCTCTCTCTCTCTCTCTCTCCTCTCTCTCTCTCTCTCTCTCTCTCTCTCTCTCTCTCTCTTTCAAATTGCTAACATAGAAATTACTTTGACTAGTGTACACCTTAATGAATTTGAGTAAATAATGGCTATTCTCTTTTTCCTTCAACTTTTGTGTTTAAAAAGATACAAAGAAAATTCATTATAATCTTATAACATATCAGAAACCGTTGAGAGTGTCTCTCCCAGTGTTACCGATTTCAACCACAACCTCTCGCGACCGACCTAAAAAGGACCTTTCTTAAGTGAACCTGCAGTTCCCCTCA
>JAXCGZ010004749.1:30000-32256 GCA_037179515.1 Halocaridina rubra | reverse complement strand
GCAACTTCTTAAGTTTGCGGGTAAAGAGTTCCAAAGTCTCGGGCCTATTACATTTAAGGCTCTTGCCCCAATATCAGTGGAAGTTCTGGGCACGTAAAAAGAATTCTGATATCTGGTGTTGACGTTATTGATACGCACTCGATTAACTGTTGGCAATGAGAAGAGCCATTCCGGTAATATTCCATGATTTATTTAAAAACTAAAAGACAGATATTATATATGAACTTCATGTCCATCCTTAGCCAACCCAATCTCTCAAAGAGGGGAGTCACGTGATCATGTTTATGCACCCCCCCTATGGCAACTCTTGCAGCAAAATTCTGGAGCCTTTTCACTCGTAACATCTGGGTCTTAGTCGTGGAACCCCAAACACTTAGACAGTAGTTGAGAATACTTAAAATCAATGTTTGTACTACAATTACCCTACAATCAGGCTCGAATCTTTCATAGACTCTGTTCAAGTAAATAAGGGTCCCGTTCACTTTTTTATGTAGTTCATCGATATGAAAATTAAATGTCATGGTACTGTCCATAATAACTCCTAGATTTTTAACCTTATTAGATGGGAAGAGTGAAACATTGTTGAAATTTATACTGATGTTCTCAGGAATGCGGGACAGGTATTGATTTGATCCAAAAATAACGAATTTAGTTTTATTTTCGTTCAGTAAAAGACCATTACTGTTAAAATAACTTTTGGCACAGTTTAATATATCTTCAGCCCTTTTTAAGATTTCAGGAATTCTATCAATGTCACCAGTAAGCATAATCTGGGTGTCATCAGCATACATAACAAGTAGGCAATCTCTTATAAATTGAGGTAAATCATTAACATATATTAAGAAAAGCAGAGGACCCAAAATTGAACCCTGAGGAACGCCAAAACTGATATCTAAAGAAGAAGAGAGAGTCGAGCCCATTCGAACTGATTGAATTCGATCTTTCAGATAATTTTCGAACCAAAATGAGTCAACATGAACTTTGGAAAGTTTTCTCATTAGAATTTGATGGTGTACACTGTCAAATGCTTTAGACAAATCTAACAATAATAAAAGTGATATTTTCTTATTTTCAATATTACTATAAATTTTATCAGTAATTTTAAGTAGGGCCGTCTCGGTCGAAAGTTTAGGCCGAAAACCGTGTTGTTCTTCACATAATAGACAATTTGATTCAAGGAAATTTATTAACTGGGTGGCAACTACCTTCTCAAGTATTTTAGACAGAATGCTGAGAAGAGAGATTGGCCTATAATTTTCAACATTATTAGTATCTCCACTCTTAAAAACGGGGATGATATAGGGATGCTTCCAGAGGTTAGGATAACTGCCTGTAACAATGGATGTATTTACAATGACTAAAATGAAAAATACTGTAACTGGCAATGAGTCAATTAGGAAGCGAAGTTGTATCCCATCGGAACCACAAGAGTTTGTTGGTTTGAGGTTCTTTATGATAAGAATAAGTGTGACTAAATCGATTGGGTGCGGTCTAAAATTATTGATAATACTTCTTTCAGCTGGAGGCTGGCAATTATGTGGTTGATTAATAATCAAGTCATTATTATCTTGGGACTTTTCATATGTGGACTTACCTATTTCAGCAAAATACTTATTAAAATCATTCACTCGCTTTTCCACATTATCACTGAGAAGGTCAGAATTTTCTAAGATTTCCTTATTTGCAGGAATTATTCTTTTTATAACATTCCAAGTTCCTTTGATATTTCCCTTATACTTGGAAAATTCTTCCCTGAAATGATTTTTCTTCTTTTCGGACAACATTGTTTTAGTAAGGTTTCTTTCTCTTCTATAGGCTCTTTCCATCTCGGAGTTTTGTCTATCAGATTTAAATTGCCTTAGGAGGTCATCTCTCTTTTTCATTTGCTCTTTTAACTGAGAGTCAATCCACGGGGCAGGAGGGCGTGTCATGACTTTGGTTGTAAGAGGGGCACATTCATTTAAACATCTCGTAAAAACATCAGTAAAAGTAGAAACTTGATAATTTACACAATCTGTAGTTAGTATTGAATTTAAAATGTTGTATTCATTAAGAAGAGTGTCGCAGAAACAATTTTGAGAATAATTCTCAAGAGATCGGAAAGTTTTAACAATTGGCGGTCTCTTTTCCTTCCTGACATTAACTGTAGCTATTAGAAGCTCGTGGTCTCCTACAGGACAAGGTAAGACATCGTGGTGAACTATAAAACTAGGTGTATTGGTAATTATAAGATCAATTAGGCTGGAGGAATTAGCG
>JAXCGZ010004749.1:7500-25000 GCA_037179515.1 Halocaridina rubra | reverse complement strand
TGGTAAAAAAAAATTGTAAAAAAAAATTATGTAATTTAATTAGATTTTTTGCCAGTGAGTGAAAATTCTAAGCGAGAGCAAATGAAAAAAGATAGATATCTATATTTAATCTCGTTGTTTCTTAAGTAATGAAATAAATAAAAAAATGAAAAAAAAAACAATAGAAGTAATGAAATAGATAATTCTCGTTATTTCTCTAGTAATGTAATAGATAAAAAAAAATGAAAAAAAAATTAAATATTATAAAAATACTAATATAAGCTTTGGATTCTAACTCCATAAAGTTAGAACGAAAAAAAAATCGTGAAATAGATTTATATCTTAGCCCAGAAATGGAAAATAAAAATGCAAAAAAAATTTAAATATCTAAAAATACTAAAATAAGCTTTGGATTCCAACTCCATAAAGTTAGAAAGGAAAAAAAAATCGTCAAGTAATTTTATATCTTAACCCAGGCATGGAACCTAAAAAAAAAAAAAAAATGTTCTTGGTAAAAAAACCCGACTTTAATTTGCATTTATAACGAACTAAAGTTGTCTGCAAAATACGTTTTTGGCAATATCGGTCAGAGGATAAACTAGTTGTGGTTTCGGAAAATGAAAATTGCATAAAGAAGGCAATATCCACAACAGGTTTGGCCATTTTGTTCAGCGTCGTCGAAAACATGCGAAATTCAATATGGTTTCGTTCATGTTTTTTGTTCAGCGTCATCGAAAACATGCGGGTTCAATATGGTTTCGTTCATGTTTTTTTATATTAACGTTAGGGTTCAATTTGCTTTAATGTATATACGTATATTTGTTTTCGTTTAGTTTTTTTGTTCTAGGTATATGCCATGAACAGTAGCTTGGCAACAAGAAAAAGTTATTTTTTCTCTATTATTTTCGACATTGTTCTGCTGTGGATTTGGAAATATATTATTGATTGTTGTTGGCAACAAGAATTTTTTTTTTTTTTTTTTTTTTTTAATCTATTAGTTTTGATATTGTTCTGCCGTGGATTTGTAAATATATAATTGATTGTTGTTGGCAACAAGAACAAGTATTTTTTCTCTATTATTTTTGATATTGTTCTGCTGTGGATTTGTAAATATATAATTGATTGTTGTTGGCAACAAGAACAAGTATTTTTTTTCTCTATTATTTTTGATATTGTTCTGCTGTGGATTTGTAAATATATAATTGATTCCTGTTGGCAACGAGAAAAAGTATTTTTTCTCTATTATTTTTGATAGTGGTCTGTCGTGGATTTATAAATATATAATTGGTTGGTGTTGGCAACAAGAACAAGTATTTTTTTTTTCTCTATTATTTTTGATATTGTTCTACTGTGGATTTGTAAATATGTAATTGATTCTTGTTGGCAACGAGAAAAAATATTTTTTCTCTATTATTTTTGACATTGTTCTGCTGTGGATTTGGAAATATATAATTGATTCTTGTTGGCAACAAGAAAAAGTATTTTTTCTCTATTATTTTTGATATTGTTCTACTGTGGATTTGTAAATATATAATTGATTCTTGTTGGCAACGAGAAAAAGTATTTTTTCTCTATTATTTTTGATATTGTTCTGCTGTGGATTTGTAAATATATAATTGATTCTTGTTGGCAACGAGAAAAAGTATTTTTTCTCTATTATATTTGATACTGTTCTGCCGTGGATTTGTAAATATATAATTGATTGTTGTTGGCAACAAGAAAAAGTATTTTTTCTCTATTATTTTTGATATTGTTCTGTCGTGGATTTGGAAATATATAATTGATTTGTGTTGGCAACAAGAACAAGTATTTTTTCTCTATTATTTTTGATATTGTTCTGCTGTGGATTTGTAAATATATAATTGATTCTTGTTGGCAACGAGAAGAAATATTTTTTCTCTATTATTTTCGACATTGTTCTGTTGTGGATTTGTAAATATATAATTGATTGTTGTTGGCAACAAGAAAAAGTATTTTTTATCTATTATTTTTGACATTGTTCTGCCGTGGATTTGTAAATATGTAATTGATTGGTGTTGGCAACAAGAAAAAGTATTTTTTCTCTATTATTTTTGATAGTGTTCTGCCGTGGATTTGTAAATATATAATTGATTCTTGTTGGCAACGAGAAGAAAGTATTTTTTCTCTATTATTTTCGACATTGTTCTGCTGTGGATTTGTAAATATGTAATTGATTCTTGTTGGCAACAAGAAAAAGTATTTTTTCTCTATTATTTTTGATACTGTTCTGCTGTGGATTTGTAAATATATAATTGATTCTTGTTGGCAACAAGAAAAAGTATTTTTTCTCTATTATTTTTGACATTGTTCTGCCGTGGATTTGTAAATATATAATTGATTGTTGTTGGCAACAAGAAAAAGTATTTTTTCTCTATTATTTTTGATATTGTTCTGCCATGGATTTGTAAATATATAATTGATTGGTGTTGGCAACAAGAACAAGTATTTTTTCTCTATTATTTTTGATATTGTTCTGCCGTGGATTTGGAAATATATAATTAATTGGTGTTGGCAACAAGAACAAGTATTTTTTCTCTATTATTTTTGATAGTGTTCTGCCGTGGATTTGGAAATATATAATTGATTGTTGTTGGCAACGAGAAAAAGTATTTTTTCTCTATTATTTTTGATACTGTTCTGCCGTGGATTTGGAAATATATAATTAATTGGTGTTGGCAACAAGAACAAGTATTTTTTCTCTATTATTTTTGATAGTGTTCTGCCGTGGATTTGGAAATATATAATTGATTGTTGTTGGCAACGAGAAAAAGTATTTTTTCTCTATTATTTTTGATACTGTTCTGCCGTGGATTTGGAAATATATAATTAATTGGTGTTGGCAACAAGAACAAGTATTTTTTCTCTATTATTTTTGATAGTGTTCTGCCGTGGATTTGTAAATATATAATTGACTGTTGTGTTTTGTTGAAGCACAAATTGATTTTTCTTTAAATCCTCGTGAAGACATTTTAAATTTCATATATATTTATTTATTTATTTAGTAGTCACCGTGACTCAAGCGGTATCGTCCGTGACTCTGAGGCGTCAGGTCGAGGGTTCGCGCCCGTCACGGTGTGAGGTTAGCAAGGGCATGCACTCAGGCCAACGATTACACCTGCCAAAATAAATCCTTCGCAAGAAGGCAACCGCCCTAGCCCTTGGTAGAAAAGGGAGTCCGTGACGTAAAACAGGAAAATTTATTTATTTATTTATTTATTTATTCATTTATATACCTTTATGTATGAAGTTTCTAAAAAAATAGATTTACAGATAAGCATGTTCCGGTTTTACGTCACGGACTCCCTTTTCTACCAAGGGCTAGGACGTTTGCCTTCTTGTGAAGGACTTGTTTTGGCAGATGCAATCGTTACCCTGAGTGCATGCCCTTGCTAACCTCAGACCGTGACTGGGCGCGAACCCTCGACCTGACGCCTCCAAGTCGCGGACGCTACCACTTGAGCCACGGTGACTACTATTTACAGATAAACATATATCTAAATATTACATTGAAAAAACAAAATATTTAGAATATTTAGAGGAATATTTAAACATTATTCATTATTTCCCTAACATATTTGTTCCTTAAATACGTAAATATTCATCTATATTATTCATCTTTATTATTTATAATATTTTATGTTATTCCAACGTCAGAACTTTCTACAGCGATGAAGAACATTTACTAAAATACATAAATATTTATTTTCAGTAGTCACCGTGGCTCAAGCGGTAGCGTCCGCCACGGTCTGAAGTTAGCAAGGGCATGCACTCAGGGTAACGATTACATTTGCCAAAACAAGTCCTTCGCAAGAAATCAACCGTCCTAGCCCTTGGTAGAAAAGGGAGACCGTGACGTAAAACCGGAGCATAAATATTTATTTTCAGTATTAATTTATTTTATCAGTTATACCAACATCTTTTACGCCCTATGCTGAAAGGCCCCAGAGAGAGAGAGAGAGAGAGAGAGAGAGAGAGAGAGAGAGAGAGAGAGAGAGAGAGAGAGAGAGAGAGAGAGAGAGAGAGAGAACCTCTGACTACGAAAAGGAACAGTATATGTTTGCTCTTGATATTGACACTCGGTATCTAAATTAAAATCTACCTTTTCATCTACTCGGTTCCCTTTCCTGGCTATACACACACAAACACTGCTCAAAAGAGTAGATAAGAATGAGTGACATGCCAGATGAGGTGTCTAAAACATCAATCTTTACATTTCGCAAACATTTGTATTGAAGTAAGCACGAGTTTTTTTTTTGGGTCAAATCTCTCTCTCTCTCTCTCTCTCTCTCTCTCTCTCTCTCTCTCTCTCTCTCTCTCTCTCTCTCTCTCTCTCTCTCTCTCTCTCTCTCTCTCTCTCTCTCTCCATCCGTCCGTCCGTCTATCTATCTATCTATCTATATATCTATCTACCTATCTGTCTGTCTGTCTTGTCCTGTCTGTCTGTCTGTCTGTCATTCAATCAATCAGTCAATCAATCAGTCAGTCAATCAATCAATTAATCAATCAATCAATCAATCTATTTATCTATCTATCTAGCTATCTAACTATCTGTCTGTCTGTCTGTCTGTCAATCAGTCAATCAATCAATCAATCAATCAAGCAATCTATCTATCTATCTATCTATCTATCTATCTATCTATCTATCTATCTATCTATCTATCTAACTATCTGTCTGTCTGTCTGTCAATCAGTCAATCAATCAATCAATCAATCTATCTATCTATCTATCTATCTATCTATCTATCTATCTATCTATCTATCTATCTATCTATCTATCTATACACGCTCACAATATTCCAAAATATTGAAATAACCTGGTTTTGATATAAATACCATTTGCTTTGTTTTAAATCTGTCACTCTACTTACTTTAGCAATTCATATTCAGTTAAGAACCCTTTGAGGGGGGGGGGGGGCAAGAATACCTCATTCGTGTTCTCCTGCGTGTCATGAAAGTACTAAATGTGGCGGAATGAAGGGACTGGGCATCCCCCTCCTTTGTATTTTAATCTTGTAAAGAGAATTTTTTTTTTGCTTTGACTCAGCCACCCCACCCCCTTACAAAGGGGATTATGGCTATTGGACATAGATAGACTGACTTGTAATTGATTTTTTTTTCTTGACAAATAAAATTCCCTATCGTTTCAGTATCTCTTTGTCTACTTTTCTCTACTTGACTCGGCCATTTCTTACCCCAAGTTTTTTTTTTCTACAAACCTTCAATTGGAAAATTAGCTGAAGTTACCGACTGATTCCCTTGAAACTTTGAGCACTAAATGGTTTTATCCCCTAACAGTGCACGCTGAAATATGATTTACTCTATGTATTTGTTTATCCATTTTATTTTCGCCAGTGATAAGCACTCCGAGTCATGCACAGACAGCCGAAATATGATTTTCTTTATGTATTTGTTTATCCATTTTATTTTCGCCAGTGATTAGCACCATGAGTCATGCAAAGACAGCCGAAATATGATTTTCTTTATGTATTTGTTTATCCATTTTATTTTCGCCAGTGATAAGCACTCCGAGTCATGCATAGACAGCCGAAATATGATTTTCTTTATGTATTTGTTTATCCATTTTATTTTCGCCAGTGATAAGCACTATGAGTCTTGCATAGACAGCCGAAATATGATTTTTTGTTATGTATTTGTTTATCCATTTTATTTTCGCCAGTGATAAGCACTATGAGTCTTGCATAGACAGCCGAAATATGACTTTTCTTTATGTATTTGTTTATCCATTTTATTTTCGCCAGTGATAAGCACTATGAGTCTTGCACAGACAGCCGAAATATTATTTTCTTTATGTATTTGTTTATTCATTTTATTTTCGCTAGTGATAAGCACTCCGAGTCATGCATAGACAGCCGAAATATGATTTTTCTTTATGTATTTGTTTATCCATTTTATTTTCGCCAGTGATAAGCACTCCGAGTCATGCACAGACAGCCGAAATATGATTTTCTTTATGTATTTGTTTATCCATTTTATTTTCGCCAGTGATTAGCACCATGAGTCATGCATAGACAGCCGAAATATGATTTTCTTTATGTATTTGTTTATCCATTTTATTTTCGCCAGTGATAAGCACTCCGAGTCATGCATAGACAGCCGAAATATGATTTCTCTTTATGTATTTGTTTATCCATTTTATTTTCGCCAGTGATAAGCACTATGAGTCTTGCACAGACAGCCGAAATATTATTTTCTTTATGTATTTGTTTATTCATTTTATTTTCGCTAGTGATAAGCACTCCGAGTCATGCATAGACAGCCGAAATATGATTTTTCTTTATGTATTTGTTTATCCATTTTATTTTCGCCAGTGATAAGCACTCCGAGTCTTGTATAGACAACCGAAATATGATTTTTCTTTATGTGTTTGTTTATCCATTTTATTTTCGCCAGTGATAAGCACTATGAGTCTTGCATAGACAGCTGAAATATGATTTTCTTTATGTATTTGTTTATCCATTTTATTTTCGCCAGTGATAAGCACTCCGAGTCATGCATAGACAGCTGAAATATGAATTTCTTTATGTATTTGTTTATCCATTTTATTTTCGCCAGTGATAAGCACTCCGAGTCATGCATAGACAGCTGAAATATGAATTTCTTTATGTATTTGTTTATCCATTTTATTTTCGCCAGTGATAAGCACTCCGAGTCATGCATAGACAGCTGAAATATGATTTTCTTTATGTATTTGTTTATCCATTTTATTTTCGCCAGTGATAAGCACTCCGAGTCATGCATAGACAGCTGAAATATGAATTTCTTTATGTATTTGTTTATCCATTTTATTTTCGCCAGTGATAAGCACTATGAGTCATGTATAGACAGCCGAAATATGAATTTCTTTATGTATTTGTTTATCCATTTTATTTTCGCCAGTGATAAGCACTATGAGTCATGCATAGACAGCCGAAATATGATTTTTCTTTATGTATTTGTTTGTCGTATGAATTTTGGACTTCCATTTGAACTCACACTTTGTAAGATGACTGGGTTATCTCACCGTTTGTCACCACTGACGTAATGTTAAATTACTATGTTATAATTATTAGTACCAGACGGGTACAAGGTAAGAATGGACAAGCAGTGATTCCTTTGCTTATATTTATTCTAGAGTACAATACAACTTCGACGCCTCAATGCCCCCACCCTATGACTAACTCAAGTCTCTGATCTATTCGTGCCCCTGGCAAAGTTCTAACTAACTGTCTCTGCCCTGGGTGGCTCTTGAAATACCCCCAGGGGCAGGGCGTGGCTTGACATCCAATTCTGCCAATGAAATCAAGTGACATCTAGTCCTGCCAATCAACGCCATGTTCAAAGTGGAATCCCGCCTACTTCCGGGGAGGAGCTATTGGGCATCTCTCCAGGGCATGTACTTACGTACGGGCCACATGTTTATGTTTCTTGTGGTTTAGGAAATGGCTAACTTCCTGGCCTTTCCTACCCTCTCGATGCCAGATCCCAAGTCTCACGGTTCTGGTCATATATCTCCTTGACACTTTCTACAAACATTGTAATAAAATATCTGTGCCCTCGACCAACCGTTACCCCTCAAGATTTGTTACAAGTTTCAGATTCTGGCTTCAGCATGACGGACTGGCTTCAGCATGACGGAAGTCATACGACATCCCTCCCAACCAAAACTGAAATATCTCTTATTTCAGTCGAAGCATGGGCTAATTTTCCGAGAGCTCTTGGACATATCCTAGCTAACATTAGTTTACAATAGAAATGGGGCCGAATTATTTAAGCTATCATCTAAGAAATCCTATTTCTATGAACCCTAAACAAATTATACAAACATAATATATATATATAGTATAATTTCAGTGTGTAACTAATATCAAACATTAATTAAGATCAAAAGTCAGTTGAAATCAAAACATTAATTCATCTACTTCTCTCGTTTCTTTAAAAGACAAAATTGAGTTAATTACAGTAGAATTATGACTCATTTATAACATTAGCAAACAATTAAGTAGAGTATTAGCATGTATAAACATGTAAAATGCAATAGACCATAACATCAATAGTAATTTCTATAAGAAACCTTATCTTATAATTTCTACTCTTATTGTTACTATGGGCATTAATTTATTTTAAAATTTGGCCTTAAAACTACTCCTGAAACAAAACATGTTTTACTGTGTGTAAAGTCGAAACATTTACTATCTTGATATGCAATTACTATTCAGAGACCAATTAATATAAAAACTTAATGAACCTAAAGATTAAATCATAATTCAAATAATAATGATGCTAAAACAAAACACTAATATTATTTAAGCAGAAAAACAACTTATTAATCTTAGTGCAAATCATACAATTTATCCTCAAACAAAACATTTGTTACTTTCATATTATGTTACTATTCAGAGACCAATGGATAGGAGAACTTAATGGACACAAAGATTAAATCATAATTCAAATAATAATAATGCTAAAACAAAACACTAATATTATTTAAGCAGAAAAACAACTTATTAATCTTAGTGCAAATCATACAATTTATCAATGGCACTTATTCAAAACTATATCTAAGGGAGACTCTGAGTTTTTCGCTTAAAATTATCTTAAAGCTAGTAAAACAAAAAAAATAAAAATAAAAATAAAAATATTCTGTCGTTTAGCACAGTGGACAAAGACGGTGGGGACACTTTCTTTCCCATTTTTTTCAGTTCTAATACGGGGGTAACTTTAATTAACTAATAAGGGATTCTTAAATACCCTTCTTTCTCTCTTCACTAAAGTTTGGACATGTATAGGGATTATTTTTCTTTCTCGTTTACGTGGCTTCTAAAGGTATTATTAAAATATTTTAAAATATTTCTGTGTTTCTTTTCCTCTCTTTTCACTACAGTTATGACATGTATGGGGATCTCCTTGTTTCTGGGATTTCATCAAGATTACATGGTTTTTTTAAAGTAGTTTAAAACTTTTATTTTTTTAGGACTGTTCTCCCTGTCTTAGGACGACTTTTAATTCCTCTGTCCAGGACGACTTTTAATTTCTCTGTCTAGGACGACTTTCGTTTTCTCTGTCTAGGACGACTTTTAATTTCTCTGTCTAGGACGACTTTTAATTTCTCTGTCTAGGACGACTTTTAATTTCTCTGTCTAGGACGACTTTTAAATTCTCTGTCCAGGACGACTTTCGTTTTCCCTGTCCAGGACGACTTTCGTTTTCTCTGTCCAGGACGACTTTTAATTTCTCTGTCTAGGACGACTTTTAATTTCTCTGTCCCTTGCTCATGAATTCTTGCTAGGTGCGATTCCACGGTTTCCCTCGGGGATTCTATTTTTTTCACTCCCTCGCTGTCCTTGCTGCAGGCCCAGGTTTGTTGCCATATCTCCGTTACTCGGATAGGCAAGACAAAAAGGACAAGGACTGGGCCCATCCGCTAATCCTTCCAGCCCGGCTTCCTCGTCCCGCCCTCGGCCGATCTTGACTAAGACCACCACGCAGGAGACCTGCAACGTCACAGCGATTCTCTTCCGTACGGCCATCCACACGTACCTTCGAAGCAGATCTCGGGATGAAAATTTGAACCTCTGTCACTACTACAGTTGTAAGAAAGGTTCCCTATGACTTCAGGGTACCAACAATGGCCATACGTTGGTAATCGAGGCTATACTTTGCCTCCCCTGCAACTGCAAGTGATTGCAATCTCTATTCAATGGGCACTAGGGACTTGTCTGAACGGACAAAATCTAAAGACTTTTAGAACTTGCAGGTCGGGGCTGCCTAGGAATAGGGTGGTAATGGAAGGTATGTGTCTACACAACTAGATTATTATTCCAAGATTCTTAGGGCTTAGCAACTGCTACATAGCATTACTCTACTATAAATGTCAAAAAGAACAATCATTAAATGCTGAGAAAAGCCACTAAAGAAACATTCTTATCAGCGGTGGCTACAGTAACATCAAGTATGAATTCAGTTAAAAGATACAAATCATCGGGTTACTGCTGATTTCATTTCAATAATAATAATTAGCAACAGGCCATTGAGAGATAGCAACAATATCAGTCAACATAACAACATTACTAATAATCATGATCTAAAAATAAGAATAATAAACAATAAAAATAAATATACTAAATCAGAAATATCAATATATATACAATGGAGACTGACATTCAGAAGTAAGAACAGAGTTCTATACTTATACTTCATAGCAATGCTCATTCTAACACAGTCTCTTTTAATATTTAAATTCCTGCTGTCATAATCAATGTATATATATATAGAGCATAAGTGGCAACTCGCTGGCTCCACAATTTGTCAATGGGAGTTCTATCTATTCTCTAAACAGTTGCGACATGTGGCACAAACATTTATGCAAATGGCGGTACTACCGATGTCTTATCAGTATTTATGCAATAACAGCATGCAACAATCTATTGACTGCAATAAAATGTAGGCACAATTATCGCCTAGCTTCGCTGGAAAAAAACACACAAAAAAATAAAAAACGGCTACATTCTTTTAGCATTGAACGGAGCCTCTGTCAGGCTCAGAGTCGAGTGAAAGGTAGGAGAGAGAGAGAGAGAGAGAGAGAGAGAGAGAGAGAGAGAGAGAGAGAGAGAGAGAGACTGGGCGACCTTGAAATACGTCGTGGCCTCCAGTCTGTGTCAGCTGAGACGGGCCTCTTCCTTTTAACTTGTACTGAAAATAAAAAAGTGTCGCGGAGTATCTCTAATAATAAAATAAATAAACAGATGAACGTGAACAAACGTTAGCAATGACTATCGATAGAGTCTTACGTTTATTGTCAGCGGCTGTTCTCATTCCCTCATTAACAAAAACAAAAGCAAAAAGAACTTAGTGTACAACTGCAGAACTGTCGAAGCATGAATCCATTCCTTTCTGTTTAATCTTGATAAGGACTTTACTATAACGGCATACACATCCTCGTCTATAATGACAATTCTTTTCTTGCTATAAATCAGAGGGTTGAGTTGAAGCACACACACTCTGATGAAATTAAACCAAAAGACCAAAATCATATGTGACAATATCTTTACTACGATCAACAAAAGCACAAATATCTTTTTTTTTCTTTTCTTTTTTTTTTAACCGACGTCTTATAATGACTTAAATATCATTGGTTTTAAATTTAGAACTCAGCGGATAATCTCTAATAATCTCAATTATCTTTAATTAGCTCGATTGTAATCTAAAATTCATGAAAATGATAGGGATTAACCATGGTTATCTCTAGATAATCTTTTCAGAATCCTTTAAGTAAGATTTTAAAGATTTCTTCAATACAAAAAGAACTATAACAAAAACGGGTATCTAAGAATATAAAAAGTCTATCTCTGTGTATGCAATAATAAAAACAAAAAGTATATTTCATTAGCAACAGTAAAGAATGCATTTTGCTTAAACTTCAAAATCTCGTACGGAGTTGTACATAAACAATTCAAACATAAAATATATATCTTCTTTTACTATCTCGAATTTGACTTATATCTGCTCTCTCAAATACGGGATACAGCTGTGTAACATCCTTGTTGTCATTTCGTGTCAGCTCTCACTCTTTCTTTATGACCAAGCCGAAATAATTTTGATAAAACATTATCATGGCTAAAACTCGCAAAGTTTTATTTTATCAATCTAACATATCTCTTCAGACAGATAATGTATATACTGCAGCTAGCAAAGAAAATAAAGAATCATTCATAGATTCACGTCCTTTATCACGCAACATCTATCTTGGAATCTCTCGGAAATCGAATAATAATCTCAATGGCGGAGTAGGGGACAAAACAAAAATAAAACAAACTTGGCATTTCAACCATATCTGGGCAGGTGGAGAATTACTTTCTCAAACATATCCCTCACTAGATATTGCAACAGCGCATCACCTCCCATAAATACACTCTGATATGGCATGCAGAAGGGCCTGGCGGAGCAGGGGAACGATCCTCGCAGAGAGACCCCAATCGTGCTTCCTAACGGTGCTTTCCGCGATTTCACCCCCTAGAGCAACCCCCCCCATTATACCCCTATTACACTCATTATACTCATTCGCTCACATGCGCTCACATTCAAACTTGCATTCCCTTTCTCTCTGTCTATGGAAAATTTCCCATCCCTTACCCCGATAAAGGAGAGTAAAGGTGAAATCTCGGTTGGGCCGCACGGTCACAGACTGCCTCACCAGTCCTAGGTCCCATTCTAACGAACAAACAAACATTCTACTCCCTTGAAGCTACATTAGGGTGACACTGAAAAACCTTCCCTATTCTAGGACAGCACAAATTACTCTAATTTACTCTTACTTTCACCTGCATAGCGCGAAATTAAAAAACTCATCTCTAAACAATATCACAAAATTTCTTATTCTTCAAAAATAAAATGCCATACACGTATCGTAATATTAATTCCCCATCATCACAACACAAAAAGAACGATCTGTCATTTATGTCTTTCTTTCGCTAAAACATTACTCCCCCGGAGAAAAAAACAAACAAAAAAGAAAGAACCTTGAAAACAGGCGCAATCTTAACACTCGATTTCTTACGCTTTAAGAAATTAATATAACAATGATTTCACGTACATTAAAATATCAAAGCTCAGTACAATTACTACATATTCATAATAACGAGGTTGGGAGATCGAATGGTCACTTCCACATTCCTTTCTCGAAAATCACACGTGTTCTAAGTAAAACCTTAAAAGCAGATTCAAGTATTTTACTCGCTATAATTCTTACACTTAAGAAATTAATATACTGTAATAGTGATTTCACGTGCGTTAAATTTGTCAATTAAAAATCGATACATTCGCGTTCTTAAAATTCAATCTAGGCATTAATACAAATAAATGGAACACACTTCCAACGCAAATTCTTTATATTACTCAAATTATAACAAAAATGGAGTTTATTACTGCTTATAGCTATTAGTACAAATTATCCATGTTAGTAATGGGTACAGAAATTCTACTTTTATCAACTTATTAAGCGCCACACCCCTTATAAGCGGGTTGGCTGAGTCAAAGCATAACTACAAGATAAAATGGCGGCGTCCACCGACCTCAATTTCTTTTACTAATTGTCCCATTACTCACTGGATACAGATCACAAGTACTTAGCTATTTTAAGGAGGTGGTCCTGAAGAACTTCATGGCAGAAGGCAAGGAAGGAGGGGGTTCTCCTTCTTCTCTTCGAGTAAAATCGACGAATCGCCGTCTTCTTGGTCGGATCCGGCAACTTATACTTCTTGTAATGGGCATTTTCACTCAATGCTCCGGTCACACTTCGGCTTACTAAGAAATATCTTAGGAATAGTTCCTTCAAAGTTTTATAATATTCTCTATTTGAGCACTCGTCACTTCTCATCCGCAGACCCAAGTATTTCAGGAAGTCGGTCGCGGGAATTATGGACGGACATGCACGGTCTTTTACATTTGCGCCGTCGAGGTATAAAAGTGAATTTTTGACTCGAGGCGTCTTTACAACCAGGGCACGGGGTGGGGGCATGGCCTGCTGCGTTCCCTGTGTCACCACGGGGTTCGGAGCGGCCGGCTGTTCGTCGATGCTTGAGGCGTCGGTTTCAGTGTCGGGGGTGTCGACGTCGACCGGGTTCCTTCTCGACGGAGCGGCGTCGGAGCGTGCTTGTAGGCGCCGCACTTGCTCCTCCAGTTCGAGAATTCTCCGGTGTTTGGCCTCGTCACTCATTTCTTGAATTGGGAGATGTTGGATTTCTGCTTTTGCCATTCTTATTTTCTTTTCTTTGCACTGGTTTCTTCTGATATGAGAGTCTCTTTGTATGTTTTCCAGGCGTGATGATCCGTACTGCGCTGCCACCAAGTTGTCGTATGAATTTTGGACTTCCATTTGAACTCACACTTTGTAAGATGACTGGGTTATCTCACCGTTTGTCACCACTGACGTAATGTTAAATTACTATGTTATAATTATTAGTACCAGACGGGTACAAGGTAAGAATGGACAAGCAGTGATTCCTTTGCTTATATTTATTCTAGAGTACAACACAACTTCGACACCTCAATGCCCCCACCCTATGACTATCACAATCTATGATCTATTCGTGCCCCTGGCAAAGTTCTAACTAACTGTCTCTGCCCTGGGTGGCTCTTGAAATACCCCCAGGGGCAGGGCGTGGCTTGACATCCAATTCTGCCAATGAAATCAAGTGACATCTAGTCCTGCCAATCAACGCCAGGTTCAAAGTGGAATCCCGCCTACTTCCGGGGAGGAGCTATTGGGCATCTCTCCAGGGCATGTACTTACGTACGGGCCACATGTTTATGTTTCTTGTGGTTTAGGAAATGGCTAACTTCCTGGCCTTTCCTGCCCTTCTCCAGGTTCCGGTCATATATCTCCTTGACACTTTCTACAAACATTGTAATAAAATATCTGTGCCCTCGACCAACCGTTACCCCTCAAGATTTGTTACAAGTTTCAGATTCTGGCTTCAGCATGACGGACTGGCTTCAGCATGACGGAAGTCATACGACATGTTTATCCATTTTATTTTCGCCAGTGATAAGCACTATGAGTCTTGCATACGTAGCCATAATTCTCAAAATAATAAATTTCTGATGTCGAATATCAAATTTTCTCGGCGCCATTTTCTAGTTACATCCGAAAGGTCAATCTGTCTGTATTCTGGTAATCTTAACAAATTTTCAGAAAATGTATAAAAAAATGAATTTATTTTAAGATTCTTCACTACATTCATTATTCATTCAATTTCTTTCTTACTTACATATTATTCATCAAAATGGATTATTCATATTAATATTGTCGTGTTTTTTGTCTGTCGCTTTTTTACATTTGATAGAATTTGTTCCGGTTTTACGTCACGGACTCCCTTTTCTACCAAGGGCTAGGACGGTTGCCTTCTTGCGAAGGACTTAGTTTTGGCAGATGTAATCGTTACCCTGAGTGCATGCCCTTGCTAACCTCAGACCGTGACGGGGCGCGAACCCTCGACCTGACACCTCAGAGTCGCGGACGATACCCCTTGAGCCTCAGTGACCACACATTTGATAGAATTTATGTATATTTAACTCTGATATGAATCCATACAAAATTAAAATATTTCCTTGAGTTATCTTCTTAAGCAATATAATTCGTATGGGGAAAAAATATTTCTAAGTGTATATTTTTATTTGCATAATTTGAGATTATAGGGCATGCACTAAGAGTAACGATTACATATTCTAATAATAAAACGTTTCCATAAGTTATTCTATGAAACAACATACTTTGTATGAAAAATACTTCCAAACATTTATTCCAATTTGCATAATTTGAGATTATATAAAAAAAAAAAAATTGCGCGCTCAGTTTTTGGAGAGACTTAAATCACCGTTTTTCGTATGCAGGTATGAAGGACTTGGAATAAGAAAAAAAAATGGGAACTAATCTAAAAGTTTAGTCATTTCTAACTTCTCGAAAATCCTCACAGAAGTTGACTTTGGAGTTTGGCACTCACGTCAGTGCCAGTGAATGATATTCTCATTGCCACCTTCTCTTATTATTAATGCTCTCATTGTAACCTTCTCTCTTTTATTAATACGCTCATTGTAACCTTCTCTTTTTATTAATACTCTCATTGTAACCTTCTCTTTTTATTAATTCTCTCATTGTCACCTTCTCTTTTTTATTAATACTCTCATTGTCACCATCTCTTTTTATTAATACTCTCATTGTCACCATCTCTTTTTATTAATACTCTCATTGTCACCATCTCTTTTTATTAATACTCTCATTGTCACCTTCTCTTTTTATTAATACTCTCATTGTCACCTTCTCTTTTTATTAATACTCTCATTGTCACCTTCTCTTTTTATTAATACCTGTACTCTCATTGTCACCTTCTCTTTTTATTAATACCCTCATTGTCACCTTCTCTTTTTATTAATACTCTCATTGTCACCTTCTCTTTTTATTAATGCTCTCATTGTCACCTTCTCTTTTTATTAATACTCTCATTGTCACCTCTTTTTATTAATACTCCCATTGTCACCTTCTCTTTTTATTAATACTCTCATTGTAACCTTCTCTTCTTATTAATACTCTCATTGTCACCTTCTCTTTTTATTAATGCTCTCATTGTCACCTTCTCTTTTTATTAATACTCTCATTGTCACCTCTTTTTATTAATACTCCCATTGTCACCTTCTCTTTCTATTAATACTCTCATTGTAACCTTCTCTTTTTATTAATACTCTCATTGTCACCTCTTTTTATTAATACTCTTATTGTCACCTTCTCTTTTTATTAATATTCTCATTGTAACCTTCTCTTTTATTAATATTCTCATTCTCACCTTCTCTTTTTTATTAATATTCTCATTGTAACCTTCTCTTTTTTATTAATATTCTCATTGTCACCTTCTCTTTTTTATTAATATTCTCATTGTCACCTTCTCTTTTTTATTAATATTCTCATTGTCACCTTCTCTTTTTTATTAATATTCTCATTGTCACCTTCTCTTTTTTATTAATATTCTCATTGTCACCTTCTCTTTTTTATTAATATTCTCATTGTCACCTTCTCTTTTTTATTAATATTCTCATTGTCACCTTCTCTTTTTTATTAATATTCTCATTGTCACCTTCTCTTTTTTATTAATATTCTCATTGTCACCTTCTCTTTTTTATTAATATTCTCATTGTCACCTTCTCTTTTTTATTAATATTCTCATTGTCACCTTCTCTTTTTTATTAATATTCTCATTGTCACCTTCTCTTTTTATTAATACTCTCATTGTCACCTTCTCTTTTTATTAATTATTCTTGCTTCAAGTTTGTTTCTGATGACTTTAAGCCCTGTATCCCCATTGGTATTAATTCTTCGTTTTCCTATATCGTTTGTTTGTTGTTTGTTCCGGTTTTACGTCACGGACTCCCTTTTCTACCAAGGGCTATGACGGTTGCCTTCTTGCGAAGGATTTGTTTTGGCAGATGTAATCGTTACCCATAGTGCATGCCCTTGCTAACCTCAGACCGTGACGGGGCTCGAACCCTCGACCTGACGCCTCAGAGTCGAGGACGCTACCGTTTGAGCCACGGTGACACTTCTTCGTTTTCCTATATTATCTCTTAAGTATTTCAAGAGTGGGCGCACACATACACATGTTTTTGTTTTTATGACTGTGACACCAGGACAGCCCCCCTCCCCCCCAAAAAAAGCCCTCATCTGGCCTGGGCACGAAGAAAGCATTAAGTAAAGATGAATAGAGATGGGAAGTGTTGTGACTTGTCAGATGTGAAGGGTAATAAGTGATGTGTAACGAATGTATAAGAATATTCGGTGTTGATGGGTAGTCACCGTAGCTCAAGCGGTAGCGTCCGCGACTCTTAGGCGTCAGGTCGAGGGTTCGCGCCCCGTCACGGTCTGAGGTTAGCAAGGGCATGCACTCAGGGTAACGATTACATCTGCCAAAACAAGTCCTTCGCAAGAAGACAACCGTCCTAGCCCTTGGTTGAAAAG
>JAXCGZ010004748.1:30000-32286 GCA_037179515.1 Halocaridina rubra | reverse complement strand
CTCTCTCTCTCTCTCTCTCTCTTCTTTACTGAGAAAAATAAAAGCCTTCCATTAGTGATTTCCTTTGGTGGATATTTCTTTCTTTCTTTATTTATTTATTTATTTATTTATTTATGTATTTATTTGGTTGTTTATTTGTACTACATTTGCATTAGGATATTAAACTAAAATTGTCCTGCCTTTGTGTCCAGAGGCGAGGAATTACCTCTTTTTTTAGTACGTATTTTCGTCTCGGGAGAGAGAGAGAGAGAGAGAGAGAGAGAGAGAGAGAGAGAGAGAGAGAGAGAGAGAGAGAGAGAGAGAGAGAAGAGAGAGAGAGAAAGAGAGAGAGAGAGAGAGAGAGAGAGAGAGAGAGAGAGAGAGAGAGAGAGAGAGAGAGAGAGAGAGAGAGAGAGAGAGAGAAAAAAAATTACGAGTATATCACCGAGGGACAGGGCAACAAAATTGCCCTCATCTGGCTCGGCCACGAAGAGAACATGAAGACGAAGAAAGAGTAGAAGGTTAAGGATAAGGCAGAAATAAGAAAATGATACACAATAGGAAAAGGACAGGCTGAAAAGAATAGTCGAAGTATTGAGAACCTAGAGATATGGCAGGATTAGGCCCTGAGGTGACATTAGAAGCGGTTCTTGGAGGAAGATAGGTTATAAGAATTAGGAAAGACAGAGGGAGGAAGAGAGTTCCAGAATCTGGAGAGAGATTGGGAAGAAGAAGTCAATGCACCGTACCAATATAGATAGATAGATAGATAGATAGATAGATAGATTAGATAGATAGATAGATAGATAGATAGATAGATAGATAGATAGAGAGAGAGATAGATAGATTGATAGAATTCTGTAAAAGGGAATTTACATTTTTTACGTACGTACTCTTGGTTTAGGGGAGAGAGAGGAGAGAGAGAGAGGAGAGAGAGAGATGAGAGAGAGAAGACGAGAGAGAGAGCAGAGAGAGAGAGAGAGTGAGAGAGAGAGAGAGAGAGAGAGAGAGAGAGAGAGAGAAGTTGGGAGATGAAATTTGATTAAAACCTGACGTCATAATTCCAGGTACACAAACAGTAATGTAACTAACATTATTAATTAATTAGACTGATAAGCTACATTTAATTAATTTTGGGAATAGAACGAGTTAATCCTAAAGAGAGAGAGAGAGAGAGAGAGAGAGAGAGAGAGAGAGAGAGAGAGAGAGAGAGAGAGAGAGAGAGAGAGTGAGTATCTATCTGATGGTTTTCTAGACTTTGTAGTGATGGATAACATCTCCGAGGCCCTCCTTAAGGATATCCCTTTCAGTCACCTTCAACGAAAGGCAGCGAATTCAATTGTGGAAGCTTTGACTCCCCAGTCATAAGGAATATCTCTTTGAGTTGCCTCTTACGAAATGCAGGTATTATTAAGGTAATTAAATCCCCCCCCCACCCGTTTCCTTACAAAGTCCAAGCAAATTAACTGAATAATTTATTTGTTCAATAGAATATTAACTTATTACTTACTTTCTATTTATCGATACATGTCCTTCGCAAGAAGGCAACCGTCCTAGCCCTTGGTAGAAAAGGGAGTCCGTGGCGTAAAACCGGAACAACTTATTTACTGTCTATATAACGACTGCATTATTTCATGCCATGCATAAAATAATTCCCTAATTACCAATTTTCTTTTTTGCCAAAAACATTTATAGCTTTTTTTTTTTTTTTTTTTTTTTTTTTGCATCAAATACCCTTACGAAAACTCTTGGATGCGTTCATTTACCCCAAGAAAGTGTTTAAAGCAAAATAATGCAATGAACGTTCTCGGCAATAACTTTCCGCTTTTTTTCATATAGCTAGACGTGTTCATTTACTCCAGACACTTTTGCAATATCCATATTCTCAGATAAGTTTATTTAAGCCTAGGAAATGTTTAATAGTAAAATAATGTTTTGTGGAAATGAATTTTCTCGTTTTTCTCAGCCACTTCCCAAGACGCTTTCATTTATTCACACGTGTCAGAGTAAACATTCCTAGTTGCGTTCATTTACCCACAGGAAGCGTTCACTACAGTATAATGTACTATAACAAAGAACGGTCTAAACTATAATTGCCTGCTTTTATTGTCAAATCACTGGTTTCTGTTTATTTAAGTAAATACACATTTTGGGTATGTGTAGCTGGATGCGTTCATTTAATCCCGTGATGCTTTAGACATAGGCTAATCACGCCCTGTGGTAAAGAACGCTCCCCATAATTAACTGCCCGCTCTTTACAGATATATCACACACACACACACACACACACACACACACACACACACA
>JAXCGZ010004748.1:10000-22500 GCA_037179515.1 Halocaridina rubra | reverse complement strand
GACAGGTATGATAAGTATCACTAAGTATAAAATGGAACCGACCAGGAGACGGGAAGATACGAGCTTTGGGCTCTTTCCCGTAAACACAATTAGGTAATCACAATTAGGTAATCACATAACAATTCTTCCTCTCTCTCATTCTCCATTTCTCACTCCCAACGTCTGTATTACAGTAATATATAGTGAAACAAAATCGTCTGCAAAAAAAAAAAAAAAAAAAAAAACACACACACACGTCTCGAAAATTTATTAATTAAAGTACATTTTTAAATACTTATAATTAGAATTTAAACATTTATCTCTACAACATGAGTCATTTTTCCTTTATAGGGGGGTGTCTGAGTCAACGTAAAATACTCTGACTATTTGAGAAGAGGAAATACAGAGGAAAGGATTCCCAGTCCCCCCGCTCCGCCCGATTTATTCTACTCTTACGGTACGTAGGGGAACATGAAGAAAGTAGTCTAACCCACCCTACCTCAAGAGGAAAATATCTATGTACAAGTGAAAGATACATTTACTTTCGAGTACTAAAATAAGAAAAACAATTCTTAAGGTTCCATTCTAAAGAGGAAAAAGCAGATTAATATTTTCATTACTATAGGGAACGCAAAATTGAGAGAAAGAGAGAGAGAGAGAGAGAGAGAGAGAGAGAGAGAGAGAGAGAGAGAGAGAGAGAGAGAGAGCGAAACATAAAAGAGATCGCTTCCATATGGAAATTGGTAATCGTAACTCTGAACAAGGTCCACGCCTTTAGACCTGAGCCTCTGCAAAGTCTAATCGTCCTTCCTCGTCTTTCTCCTCCTCCTTCCTTCCTTCCTTCCTTCCTTCCATCCTTCCTTCCTTTCGTCCTTTCTTCCTTCCTGCCTTCGCTCCGAAAGAGAGAGAGAGAGAGAGAGAGAGAGAGAGAGAGAGAGAGAGAGAGAGAGAGAGAGAGAGAGAGAGAGAGAGAGAGAGAGAGAGAGAGAGTTTGGAAAAAAGATCTTCGGCTCTAAGCTCCCTTCCTCCTCGTCTAGTCTTCCGCCATCAAGTCTTCTTTCCTTCTTTGGCTTCTCCAGTACTCTCTTCCATACTTCTCCATTTTCTCTTCCTCCTTTTCTTCCTCTTCCTTCGTTTCGGAAAAAAAGAGAGAGAAAGAGACCTCGGCTTCTCCTA
Source organism: Halocaridina rubra (assembly GCA_037179515.1). Lineage (NCBI taxonomy): Eukaryota > Metazoa > Arthropoda > Malacostraca > Decapoda > Atyidae > Halocaridina > Halocaridina rubra. The sequence continues at coordinate 21,345 of JAXCGZ010004748.1, read as the reverse complement.
CTCTAATCTCCTCCAGTCCTACTCCTCCTCCTCCTCCTCCTCCTCCTCCTCCTCCTCCTCCTCCTCCTTCATCAGCTTCTCCAGTATTCGTTTTCTTCTTCTTCTTCTTTCTCTTCTTCATCTTTACTTCTCCCCACTTTCCTTCCTTTCGAAGACATTAGACCTTGGACCTTAGATTCTCCGCCTCCTCTCTTCTCTTTCTTCTTTCTTTCCATCATTATTTTCCCCGCTCTCTCTTTCTTTCACCTCTATCTCCTCTTCCTCTCTCTCCTTCATTGCTTCTCCAGCTCTCTCTCCTGTCTTCTTCTTTCTCTTCTCTCTTTTTCTATAACTTCTTCTCCCCTTATTCTCTCTGCTTCTCTTTCTTCCCTCCATTCTCTCCACTTCCTTCCTTAACCAGTTCTTTTCTTCCTCTGCTTTCTTCTCTTCCTCATAAGTTATATATATATATATATATATATATATATATATATATATATATATATATATATATATATATATATATATATATATATATATATATATATATATACATATATATATATATATATATATATATATATATATATATATATATATATATATATATATATATATATATATATATATATATACATATATATATATATATATATATATATATATATATATATATATATATATATATATATATATATATATATATATATATATATATATATATATATGTATATATATATATATATATATATATATATATATATATATATATATATATATATATAGTAGGTTGGCCATGGCACCAGCCGCCCGTTGAAAGACTACGACTGAAGGTATTAAGAATTCAACTAGGACTGGTCCAGTCAGCTCCGGGTTGAGTCTTCCTTCAGGACGGTTCTTTCCTTATACCTACATCTACACTGAATATTCTGGCGTAATCGTTACACATCTCTTCCTATCCCATTACATTTGACAAGTCACAACATTCCACATATCTGTTGCATTGTTCCCTCTTTTTTCCTCATATTTGCTATATTTATGGAAGGTCCACAACTTATGGCCCAAAGTACCCGGCATAGAAGGGTGCTAAGAATCTCAGGGGATCTTGTTGACTCCACTACTGGCTTGAGGGTAGACACCCTGGTGGTAGTAATGGTTCTACCCTCAACCTCGCACCTCCTAATAGATCTGCCTCTTTCACTCTTTGCTATTCTAGCTTTTGTGGCCTGATTTCTAATCTTTCGTCTGTGGAACAGACACTTGGGCACTTCCCTTCCTAACCTCCTCCTTCTCTCTGAAACCCAGCTGTCTAGCTATGCTTCCACTGACCCATTACAAATCTCTCCCTATAACCTGCATTTTCGTTTTCGTTCCAAAGGTGGGGTCTGTGCCTATACTGCAGCAATAAAACGCCTATTGCAAGGCTTATGGACCTTGAATCGCCTGTATTTGATGTTCTTTGGCTAAAAATCTATCTCTCCACTACCACTGTATTCCTTTGCTTCTGCTACTGTTTACCAAACTCCACTGACTTTGTGTCGTTCTTTGAATATCTGTCCTCTTGCCATAAGTCCTTGCTATCATCTCACCCACATGCTGAAGTTCTTCATACTGGAGACTTCAATGTACACAGCATTGAGTGGCTTAATTCTTCTCACACTGATGTGGGAGGAAGTAAGACCCTTGCTTTCTCTAATACTCACGATCTGGAGAAAATTATCAAACATCCTACTCGTGTTCCCAATCAACACAAACATGCAGCCAACACTCTTGACCTATTTCTTACTTCTAACCATTCAAACTACTCTTATTCTGTGTTTTCCCCTCTTGGTAAATCTAACCTCTCTGTGATCTCAGTCTCTTCCATTTTTGCTCCCGCTCCACCAATCCCTCCTACTCAGTGCAGCCTTTGGCACTTTGAGCATACCCAATGTGAAGATTTGTGTAATTTCCTTTTTGACTTCCCATGGAATGACTACTGCTTTCAGTCCTGCAACCCTGATCATGTAGCCCTGAAAGTTGCCAAGATCATAACCTCGAGAATGGAGGCGTACATTCCCTCTTTTACAAAAACTTGTACTCCCCCTAAACCTTGGTTTGACTGTGCCTGCTCCATGGCTATTCAGGCCAGGAATCGGGCACACCGGTCGTACCAAGCCTCTCCTTCCGATTTGACTCGCTCTGCTTTTATTGTAGCTAGGAATTGGCGTACTGCTCAGATTCGAAGGTCTATGGCTTCCTTTAGAAGAAGGAAAGTTGATGACCTTAACTCCTCTCCCACTGATAAATCTTTCTGGTCCTTAGCCAAAAATCTCTCCATAAACTTCTGTAACTCAAGCTTTCCCCCTCTCATTCGTTTTGATGGTTCTATAGCTTGCTCTCCCACTGATAAAGCCACTCTCTTTGGCTCTCAATTTACTGCCAACTTTTCCGTAAACGATTCTAGCTCACCTGTCCCTCATTCTTTACCCCTCTCTAACCCTATGCCCTCCCTTATCCTTTCTTCACGCAAAGGTCATAAGATTCTTCACTCGCTAAAGACAAACAAGGCATCTGGTCCCGATGGTATCCCTGCAAGGTTCCTTAAGGAGTTTGCAGATGAATTGGCTCCCTTGCTTTGCAGTCTTTTTCGCCTCATTCCGTCAACCAGTATCTATCCTTCATCTTGGAATCATGCTCTAGTTTAACCTGTTCCTAAGAAGGGTAACCGCTCTATTCCTTCAAACTACCGACCTATTGCCCTAACCTCTACTATCGCTAAAGTCTTTGAAACTTTGCTCAGTCCTCACTTCTTGAAGCGCCTTGAATCTAACTCACTTATCTCTAATCACCAGTTCGGCTTCTGCAAGGCAAGATCCACTGGTGACCTCCTGTCCTATCTTACTCATGTACTGTCATCTTCTCTTAGGAACTATGGAGAATCCTTTGTCGTCGCCCTTGATATCTCTAAGGCTTTTGACAGTCTGACACAAGGCTCTGTTGGCCATACTCCCTGCCTATGGCTTTACCCCTTCTCTCTATTCTCTGATTTCCAGTTTTCTTTCTGACCGTTTTATATCTGTAGTTGTTGACGGTGCAACATCTAGCCCATTCCCTGTTACCATTGGTGTTCCACAAGGCTCTGTTCTTTCACCTACTCTGTTCCGTCTCTTCATCAATGATCTTCTACAATCCCCATCTTCCACTCTTCTTCACGCAGTTGCCAACGATTCTACCCTTCACTTTTCCTCTGCTTTTTCTTCTCAACCTTCATCTGCTACTCGTAATCAGTTTCATATCACTCTTTTTTCTACTCTCAACTCCGATTTGCAGAGAGTATATGAGTGAAGCACCCAAAATCTAGTTAGATTTAATGCCTCCAAGACACAGTTTCTGGCTATCTCTTTATCTTCTTCTCCTCCTGATAGCCCTATTTTCTTCGAAACTAACGAAATTTACCCTCTTAATTATATCAACATACTAGGAATCTATATAGCCTTTAACTTATCTTGGAGGAATCACATAATCCAAATTTCTAAATCTGCATCCAAAAATTCGGGGGTTCAGTTTCATTTTCGTCATTAATTTTTCTGTTTACAGTTACTTAAAATCTATAAAGATCTTATCCATCCCTGCTTAGAAAACTGCTCACACCTCTGGGGTGCCTCTTCTTATACTTATTTCCTCGACAGGGTTGAATCTACGGCAGTCAGACTCATTAATCATCCTTCTCTTACTTCTAATCTGGATACTCTCTCTTTGCTGCAGGGTATCATCCATTCCTCTTTTCTATAACTACTACTTCCATCGCTGCTCTGATAAGTTGGAGAGTTTCATCCCTCACCCACTGCCGAGGACACTTAACACTCGCCAAGCGGCCTCATCTCACAGGTACTGTGTGGCGATTTGTAGCTCGCAGATTGCTCGGTACAGCGACTGCTTCTTCCCATCTACCTCTAGACTCTTGAATTCTCCTCCTCCCTCTGTCTTTCCAAATTCTTATGAAATATCTTCCTTCAAAAAGCGGATCTATCGTCATCTCAGGGCCTAATCCTCCATATTTTTATTTCCTCAGTACTTTGACTATTTTTTCAGTCTGTCCTTTTCCTATGTGTTGCATTACCCCATCTCTGCCTTGTCCATAACCTTTTTCTTTTCCTACGTTTTAATATTTTCTCGTGCCCGGCCTTTATTGATTAGGAAAGTGATTTTCCCTGTCCCGATGTCACACTCATATATATATATATATATATATATATATATATATATATATATATATATATATATATATATATATATATATATATATATATATATATTTATCAAATAGGCACATTACATATGTGAAAACATGAATCATTTTTTACCCCGACCAGGACTCGAACCTAGGACTTATGACTACTAAGTCAAGGTGCTACAACTACACCACAGAAGGTTAAAAGGAACCCAACCTTATAGCTTATATCTGCTATACTTAGGAATGAACGCATTCTAACTGAATGCCACTATGTTCATATTACAGATTTCCAAACCTCACTCGTGGCTTCATTTTAGCATTTAATTCTATTCCCAATCTCATTCGGGCCATGAAATTATCAAATAAGCACATTACATATGTGAAAACATGAATCATTTTTTACCCCGATCGGGACTCGAACCTAGGACTTATGATTACAAAGTCAAGGCGCTACAACTACACCACAGAAGGTTAAAAGGAACCCAACCTTATAGCTTATGTCTGCTATACTTAGGAATGAACGCATTCTAACTGAATGCCACTATGTTCATATTACAGATTCCTAAACCTCACTCGTGGCTTCATTTTAGCATTTAATTCTATTCCCAATCTCATTCGGGCCATGAAATTATCAAATAAGCACATTACATATGTGAAAACATGAATCATTTTTTACCCCGACCGGGACTCGAACCTAGGACTTATGATTACTAAGTCAAGGCGCTACAACTACACCACAGAAGGTTAAAAGGAACCCAACCTTATAGCTTATATCTGCTATACTTAGGAATGAACGCATTCTAACTGAATGCCACTATGTTCATATTACAGATTCCTCAACTTCACTCGTGGCTTCATTTTAGCATTTAATTCTATTCCCAATCTCATTCGGGCCATGAAATTATCAAATAAGCACTTTACATATGTGAAAACATGAATCATTTTTTACCCCGACCGGGACTCGAACCTAGGACTTATGATTACTAAGTCAAGGCGCTACAACTACACCACAGAAGGTTAAAAGGAACCCAACCTTATAGCTTATATCTGCTATACTTAGGAATGAACGCATTCTAACTGAATGCCACTATGTTCATATTACAGATTCCCCAACCTCACTCGTGGCTTCATTTTAGCATTTAATTCTATTCCCAATCTCATTCGGGCCATGAAATTATCAAATAAGCACATTACATATGTGAAAACATGAATCATTTTTTACCCCGACCGGGACTCGAACCTAGGACTTATGATTACTAAGTCAAGGCGCTACAACTACACCACAGAAGGTTAAAAGGAGCCCAACCTTATAGCTTATATCTGCTATACTTAGGAATGAACGCATTCTAACTGAATGCGTTCATTCCTAAGCATAGCAGATATAAGCTATAAGGTTGGGTTCCTTTTAACCTTCTGTGGTGTAGTTGTAGCGCCTTGACTTAATAATCATAAGTCCTAGGTTCGAGTCCCGGTCAGGGTAAAAATGATTCATGTTTTCACATATGTAATGTGCTTATTTGATAATTTCATGGCCCGAATGAGATTGGGAATAGAATTAAATGCTAAAATGAAGCCACGAGTGAGGTTGGGGAATCTGTAATATGAACATAGTGGCATTCAGTTAGAATGCGTTCATTCCTAAGTATAGCAGATATAAGCTATAAGGTTGGGTTCCTTTTAACCTTCTGTGGTGTAGTTGTAGCGCCTTGACTTAGTAATCATAAGTCCTAGGTTCAAGTCCCGGTCGGGGTAAAAAATGATTCATGTTTTCACATATGTAATGTGCTTATTTGATAATTTCATGGCCCGAATAAGATTGGGAATAGAATTAAATGCTAAAATGAAGCCACGAGTGAGGTTTGGGAATCTGTAATATGAACATAGTGGCATTCAGTTAGAATGCGTTCATTCCTAAGTATAGCAGATATAAGCTATAAGGTTGGGTTCCTTTTAACCTTCTGTGGTGTAGTTGTAGTGCCTTGACTTAGTAATCATAAGTCCTAGGTTCGAGTCCTGGTCGGGGTAAAAAATGATTCATGTTTTCACATATGTAATGTGCTTATTTGATAATTTCATGGCCCAAATGAGATTGGGAATAGAATTAAATGCTAAAATGAAGCCACGAGTGAGGTTGGGGAATCTGTAATATGAACATAGTGGCATTCAGTTAGAATGTGTTCATTCCTAATTATAGCAGATATAAGCTATAAGGTTGGGTTCCTTTTAACCTTCTGTGGTGTAGTTGTAGCGCCTTGACTTAGTAATCATAAGTCCTAGGTTCGAGTCCCGGTTGGGGTAAAAAATGATTCATGTTTTCACATATGTAATGTGCTTATTTGATAATTTCATGGCCCGAATGAGATTGGGAATAGAATTAAATGCTAAAATGAAGCCACGAGTGAGGTTGGGGAATCTGTAATATGAACATAGTGGCATTCAGTTAGAATGCGTTCATTCCTAAGTATAGCAGATATAAGCTATAAGGTTGGGTTCCTTTTAACCTTCTGTGGTGTAGTTGTAGCGCCTTGACTTAGTAATCATAAGTCCTAGGTTCGAGTCCCGGTCGGGGTAAAAAATGATTCATGTTTTCTCATATGTAATGTGCTTATTTGATAATTTCATGGCCCGAATGAGATTGGGAATAGAATTAAATGCTAAAATGAAGCCACGAGTGAGGTTGGAGAATCTGTAATATGAACATAGTGGCATTCAGTTAGAATGCGTTCATTCCTAAGTATAGCAGATATAAGCTATAAGGTTGGGTTCCTTTTAACCTTCTGTGGTGTAGTTGTAGCGCCTTGACTTAGTAATCATAAGTCCTAGGTTCGAGTCCCGGTCGGGGTAAAAAATGATTCATGTTTTCACATATGTAATGTGCTTATTTAATAAATACATATATATATATATATATATATATATATATTATATATATATATATATATATATATATATATCATTAAAAAATGATTCATGTTTTCACATATGTAATGTGCTTATTTGATAATTTCATGGCCCGAATGAGATTGGGAATAGAATTAAATGCTAAAATGAAGCCACGAGTGAGGTTGGGGAATCTGTAATATGAACATAGTGGCATTCAGTTAGAATGCGTTCATTCCTAAGTATAGCAGATATAAGCTATAAGGTTGGGTTCCTTTTAACCTTCTGTGGTGTAGTTGTAGCGCCTTGACTTAGTAATCATAAGTCCTAGGTTCGAGTCCTGGTCGGGGTAAAAAATGATTCATGTTTTCACATATGTAATGTGCTTATTTGATAATTTCATGGCCCGAATGAGATTGGGAATAAAATTAAATGCTAAAATGAAGCCACGAGTGAGGTTGGGGAATCTGTAATATGAACATAGTGGCATTCAGTTAGAATGCGTTCATTCCTAAGTATAGCAGATATAAGCTATAAGGTTGGGTTCCTTTTAACCTTCTGTGGTGTAGTTGTAGCGCCTTGACTTAGTAATCATAAGTCCTAGGTTCGAATCCCGGTCGGGGTAAAAACTGATTCATGTTTTCACATATGTAATGTACTTATTTAATAATTTCTTGGCCCGAATGAGATTGGGAATAGAATTAAATGCTAAAATGAAGCCACGAGTGAGGTTGGGGAATCTGTAATATGAACATAGTGGCATTCAGTAAGAATGCGTTCATTCCTAAGTATAGCAGATATAAGCTATAAGGTTGGGTTCCTTTTAACCTTCTGTGGTGTAGCTGTAGCGCCTTGACTTAGTAATCATAAGTCCTAGATTCAAGTCCCGGTCGGGGTAAAAAATGATTCATGTTTTCACATATGTAATGTGCTTATTTGATAATTTCATGGCCCGAATGAGATTGGGAATAGAATTAAATGCTAAAATGAAGCCACGAGAGAGGTTGGGGAATCTGTAATATGAACATAGTGGGCTTCAGTTAGAATGCGTTCATTCCTAAGTATAGCAGATATAAGCTTTAAGGTTGGGTTCCTTTTAACCTTCTGTGGTGTAGTTGTAGCGCCTTGACTTAGTAATCATAAGTCCTAGGTTCGAGTCCTGGTCGGGGTAAAAAATGATTCATGTTTTCACATATGTAATGTGCTTATTTGATCATTTCATGGCCCGAATGAGATTGGGAATAAAATTAAATGCTAAAATGAAGCAGTGAGTGAGGTTGGGGAATCTGTAATATGAACATAGTGGCATTCAGTTAGAATGCGTTCATTCCTAAGTATAGCAGATATAAGCTATAAGGTTGGGTTCCTTTTAACCTTTTGTGGTGTAGTTGTAGCGCCTTGACTTAGTAATCATAAGTCCTAGGTTCGAATCCCGGTCGGGGTAAAAAATGATTCATGTTTTCACATATGTAATGTGCTTATTTGATAATTTCATGGCCCGAATGAGATTGGGAATAGAATTAAATGCTAAAATGAAGCCACGAGTGAGGTTGGGGAATCTGTAATATGAACATAGTGGCATTCAGTTAAAATGCGTTCATTCCTAAGTATAGCAGATATAAGCTATAAGGTTGGGTTCCTTTTAACCTTCTGTGGTGTAGTTGTAGCGCCTTGACTTAGTAATCATAAGTCCTAGGTTCGAGTCCTGGTCGGGGTAAAATATGATTCATGTTTTCACATATGTAATGTGCTTATTTGATCATTTCATGGCCCGAATGAGATTGGGAATAGAATTAAATGCTAAAATGAAGCCACGAGAGAGGTTGGGGAATCTGTAATATGAACATAGTGGCATTCAGTTAGAATGCGTTCATTCCTAATTATAGCAGATATAAGCTATAAGGTTGGGTTCCTTTTAACCTTCTGTGGTGTAGTTGTAGCGCCTTGACTTAGTAATCATAAGTCCTAGGTTCGAGTCCTGGTCGGGGTAAAAAATGATTCATGTTTTCACATATGTAATGTGCTTATTTGATAATTTCATGGCCCGAATGAGATTGGGAATAGAATTAAATGCTAAAATGAAGCCACGAGTGAGGTTGGAGAATCTGTAATATGAACATAGTGGCATTCAGTTAGAATGCGTTCATTCCTAAGTATAGCAGATATAAGCTATAAGGTTGGGTTCCTTTTAACCTTCTGTGGTGTAGTTGTAGCGCCTTGACTTAGTAATCATAAGTCCTAGGTTCGAATCCCGGTCGGGGTAAAAAATGATTCATGTTTTCACATATGTAATGTGCTTATTTGATAATTTCATGGCCCGTATGAGATTGGGAATAGAATTAAATGCTAAAATGAAGCCACGAGTGAGGTTGGGGAATCTGTAATATGAACATAGTGGCATTCAGTTAAAATGCGTTCATTTCTAAGTATAGCAGATATAAGCTATAAGGTTGGGTTCCTTTTAACCTTCTGTGGTGTAGTTGTAGCGCCTTGACTTAGTAATCATAAGTCCTAGGTTCGAGTCCCGGTCGGGGTAAAAAATGATTCATGTTTTCACATATGTAATGTGCTTATTTGATAATTTCATGGCCCGAATGAGATTGGGAATAGAATTAAATGCTAAAATGAAGCCACGAGAGAGGTTGGGGAATCTGTAATATGATTATAGTGGCCTTCAGTTAGAATGCGTTCATTCCTAATTATAGCAAATATAAGCTATAAGGTTGGGTTCCTTTTAACCTTCTGTGGTGTAGTTGTAGCGCCTTGACTTAGTAATCATAAGTCCTAGGTTCGAGTCCCGGTCGGGGTAAAAAATGATTCATATATATGTATATATATGCATATAATATACATATATATATATATATATATATATATATATATATATATATATATATATATATATATATATATATATATATACACACACACACACATATTTATATATATATATATATATATATATATATATATATATATATATATATATATATATATGTACCTGTATGTGTGTATGTGTGTGTGTGTGTGTGTGTGTGTGTGTGTGTGTGTTTCGAAAAACAATTAAATTGTGATCAACGACGCAAATTCGGCTTCCCTGATGTTCAACATGACTCCCGTGTGTGTGTGTGTGTGTATATATATATATATATATATATATATATATATATATATATATATATATATATATATATATATATATACATATATATATATATATATATATATATATATATATATATATATATATATATATATATATATATACACGGGAGTCATGTTGAACATCAGAGAAGCCGAAATTGCGTCGTTGGCCACATTTTAATTGTGTTCCTAAGCACACACACACACATACACACACACACACACACACACACATACATGCATATATATATATATATATATATATATATATATATATATATATATATATATATACATATATATATATATATATATATATATATATATATATATATATATATATATATATATATATATATATATATATATATATATATATATATATATATACATAAACAAACTGAAAGAGAAAATAATCAGTGTATATATTCTGACATGCATATTTGGTGTTGCAGAGAGAGAGAGAGAGAGAGAGAGAGAGAGAGAGAGAGAGAGAGAGAGAGAGAGAGAGAGAGAGAGAGAGAGAGAGAGAGAGAGAGAAATCAACCACGAGAATTGGCACCATTCGCTTACACACACGCGCGCGCACGTGCACACACGCACACATATAGCCTAGCCACTGGCCACTGAGGGAACTCTGATATTTGATTGAGTTATACTTTATATGCAAATTAGATCCGGACACTGGGTACAGCATGATAACAATGCTACCAGAGAGGGAATAGGCAATGTCAATCAGCATATAGAACAATGTACGAGTATAACACTGTGCATATGTACACTTATGTACATTAATTGATGTACGTGTTGAAAATAGTTTAGTTGAAGTGATTTTGCTTTGCATGCACACCTTCATATAATTAACTATGCATGTGCTGTACCAAGCAGAATATAAAAAAAATAATAATACTTCCGTACAGAAATGGACAAATGTACAGTTATGTACGTTTATTGATGTACATTCTAGAATTGTTTATGGTATCTGCAGTCTTTGGTGTACATATTAATATTATTAACAAAGAAATATCAATGTACAGAGTAAATGTTAAGGTCTATACATATGTACACCTATGTACATTCATTACACCTGTACACATACACACACGCAAATATTCTTCAGAGAAAC
>JAXCGZ010004748.1:0-5000 GCA_037179515.1 Halocaridina rubra | reverse complement strand
TCTCTCTCTCTCTCTCAATCCAATTACCGAGTCTTTCGCAACTGCAAACAAAATAATTCACGTCAGCTTTCAAGATTTCTCAATTCTCGTCTCTGTGAATCTCTGCCATAGAGGAGAAGTTTGCTCAACGTTGCTTTACCATATAGATTAATAACAATATGGAGTAGATTATGATAACGAAATACACTTTATTAGGGCTATTGTAAGTCTTAGAAATAATGTTAGCAGATCTTTATAAGATTTTCTTTTCAAATAAATTGGTTTTCATTAGTGTTACTTTCGTCATTATTATTATTATTATTATTATTATTATTATTATTAGTAGTAGTAGTAGAAGTAGTAGTAGTAGTAGTAGTAGTAGTAGTAGTAGTAGTAGTATACAGACGAACAAAACCAGATTTCGGGCGACAAAATGACACATTCCGACAGACAATAAGACATTCTTACAGACAAAACGACACCTTCCGACAGACAAAAAGACACATTCCGACAGACAAAGCCCTGCAGCCGAGATGATTTTTCACCTTCGTCTTACGTTTTCAACCATAAATGGATTTGGCAGTAAAGAAATGAAAGAGATTGATGGCTTCTTCCAGCACTGAAAGGAGGGCAAAGGAAACGCACTCGCGTGCGTTTGTGCGTGCAAGTGTGAGTGTGTGATATATATATATATATATATATATATATATATATATATATATATATATATATATATATATATATATATATATATATATATATATATATATATATATATATATATATATATATTATATACATATATATATAATATATATATATATATATATATATATATATATATATATATATATATATATATATATATATATATATATATATATATATATATAACACTGAACTGTTAACATACAGTCTAAAATGGTAGGAAAAGCCCATTTCCATCTTCTTCTTCTTCATCTACATCTTTTTCCCACTTTTATGTGGGGTCGATGGGTCTGGCCAGTACAGATCTTTCTCTTTTTCCCACTTATGTGGGCTCGAGTTATCTGTACTGGCCAGATTATGGTTTTGGCAAAAATTTTATGGCCGGATGCCCTTCCTGCCGCCAACCCTCCCCATTTACCCGGGCTTGGGACCGGCACCAAGTGGAGGCTGGCTTGCCCCCCTCAGTGGCTGGGTTTGTCGCATAGGGAACGCTAGGCCCCAAGAAAATCTCGGTTGCCCGCCGCCTGCCCGCCAGGAGCAGGAACGGCACACGCTCCGCGACCGGTACTGTTGTGGATAGCATCCTACAAGCTCATTTCATCCTATTGCAGCTCTGCCCTTGGCGACACTGCCCGATAGGCTGCGTTCCCATTTCCTCTCGACTGCTATCTATGGGTTTTGGCAAAAGGGTTTTACAGCCGGATGCCTTTCCTGACGCCAACCCTCCCCATTTTTCCGGGCTTGGGACCGGCACTGGGCTGCTATTTCTAGCAACCCAGAGGCTGGGTTGAAAAGCCCATTTCCATATACAGTGTATATATAAATATATATATATATATATATATATATATATATATATATATATATATATATATATATATATATATATATATATATATATATATCACTGAACTGTTAACATACAGTCTAAAATGGTAGGAAAAGCCCATTACCATATACAGTGTATATATATATATCTGTGTGATTACCTAATTGTGGTTACCTAATTGTGTTTACGGGAAAGAGCCCAAAGCTCGTATCTTCCCGTCTCCTCATCGGTTCCATTTTATACTCAGTGACACTTATCATACCTGTCCTTAAAACTATGGATTGAGATAGCATTAACTACCTCCTCGCTTAGCCAATTCCAATTATCAACTACTCTTACACTGAAAAAGTATTTCCTTACATCCTGCGAAGAAGTTTTCTTACGAAGCTTCAAACTGTGACCTTTAGTTCTAGAGCCAGCCATATCAAAATATCGATCCCTATCCACTCTATCATAACCATGAAGGAATTTAAAGACTGTCACCATATCCCCCCTCACTCTTCTAGCTTCGAGTGATGGTAAGTCTAATTCTCTCAGCCTCTCATCATAACTGAGATTGCGTATTTCTGACACCAGTTTCGTGGCATGTCTTCGAACTTTTTCAAGCTTAGCTATGTGCTTTTTCAAGTGCGGATTCCAAAAGGGGGCTGCATATTCGAGTTTTGGCCTCACATAGGTTACATAAATATTTCTGAACATTTCCTTGTCCATGTGCCGGAAGGCTACCCTTACATTTGCTAAGAATGCATATGCTGCCCTTACTATGCCATTTATATGTATTTCTGGAGACAAATCTGCCAGTATGTTTACTCCTAGATCTCTCTCATTTTCTGTCTCTTGAAGTTGCACTCCAGCCACCGAGTAGTCAAGCTTGGGCCTTCTTGCACTTGTACCCATTCTCATTACCTTACATTTTGAAGTATTGAAGTTCATTAGCCACTTTTCTGACCACTCATGCAGATTATTTAGTTCCTCCTGAAGTTCTCTACCATTGTTCTCGTTTTTTAATTTCTTCACAATCTTTGCATCATCTGCAAACATATTCATGAATGAATTTACAGACTCTGGTAGGTCATTTACATATACAAGGAACAAAAGTGGCCCTAAAACTGAACCCTGTGGAACTCCACTACTAACTCTTCTCCATTCAGACACTGAGTGTCTTACTCTAACCCTCTGTTCCCTTCCTTCTAAGTAAGTTTTTATCCATTCCAAAACATTTCCACCTATTCTAGCCATTGATTGCAGCTTCCTAATAAGTCTCCCATGTGGAACAGTGTCAAACGCTTTCTGGAAGTCTAGGAATATGCAATCTGCCCAGCCCTCTCTTTCCTGTAAGATTTGGCTTACCTCATCATAAAATTCTAATAAGTTTGTTACTGTTGATCTACCTTCTCTGAAGCCATGTTGCCTCACTGACAAAAAGTTGAAGGATTCCAAGTGAAGAGAGATATGTTTCCTTAGTAGTTTCTCCATAACTTTGCAAACTATGCTGGTCAAGGAAACTGGTCTATAGTTCAGAGCCGTATCCCTCCTTCCCTTTTTGAAGATAGGTATCACATTTGCTTGTTTCCAGCATCTTGGAATCTCCCCCGACTCCAGTGACTCCTTAAATATGATACTTAGTGCCACTGATATTGTGTTTGCGCATTTTTTAAGCACATGAGGTGATATGTCATCGGGACCTGTAGCTTTATGAACATCTAAATCCATCAGCGCTTTGCATACCTCTGTGGCTGTAAGGTTGATGTTCTCTAATACCGGCCCTTGAGCTTCTATCACTGCAATCTGAGGGGGTGGGGTATTTTCTACTGTATATACTGACTGAAACTCCTTGTTCAATTCTTTGCAGATCTCTTCATCCGTCTCAGTGATGCTTCCATCCGCTCTCTTTAGCCTTAAAACCTGTTCTTTTGTGTGTGTGTGTGTGTGTGTGTGTGTGTGTGTGTGTGTGTGTGTGTGTGTGTGTGTGTGTGTGTGTGTGTGTGTGTGTACTTACCTAATTGTGTTTACGGGAAAGAGTCCAAAGCTCGTATCTTCCCGTCTCCTCATCGGTTCCATTTTATACTTAGTGATACTTATCATACCTGTCCTTAAAACTATGGATTGAGATAGCATTAACTACCTCCTCGCTTAGCCAATTCCAATTATCAAATACTCTTACACTGAAAAAGTATTTCCTTACATCCTGCAAAGAAGTTTTCTTACCAAGCTTCAAACTATGACCTCTACATCTAGAGCCAGCCATATCAAAATATCGATCCCTATCCACTCTATCATAACCATGAAGGAATTCAAAGACTGCCACCATATCCCCCCCTCAATCTTCTAGCTTCGAGTGATGGTAAGTCTAATTCCCTCAGCCTCTCAACATAACTGAGATTGCGTATTTCTGGCACCAGTTTCGTGGCATGTCTTTGAACTTTTGCAAGCTTAACTATGTGTTTTTTCAAGTGTGGATTCCAAAAGGGGGCTGCATATTCGAGTTTTGGCCTCACATATGTTACAAAAATATTTCTGAACATTTTCTTGTCCATGTGCCTGAAGGCTACCCTTACATTTGATAAGACTGCATATGCTGCCCTTACTATGCCATTTATATGTATTTCTGGAGACAAATCTGCCAGTATGTTTACTCCTAGATCTCTCTCATTTTCTGTCTCTTGAGTGTGTGTGTGTGTGTGTGATTACCTAATTGTGATTACCTAATTGTGTTTACGGGAAAGAGCCCAAAGCTCGTATCTTCCCGTCTCCTCATCGGTTCCATTTTATACTTAGTGATACTTATCATACCTGTCCTTAAAACTATGGATTGAGATAGCATTAACTACCTCCTCGCTTAGCCAATTCCAATTATCAACTACTCTTACACTGAAAAAGTATTTCCTTACATCCTGCAAAGAAGTTTTCTTACCAAGCTTCAAACTATGACCTCTAGTTCTAGAGCCAGCCATATCAAAATATCGATCCCTATCCACTCTATCATAACCATGAAGGAATTTAAAGACTGTCACCATATCCCCCCTCACTCTTCTAGCTTCGAGTGATGGTAAGTCTAATTCCCTCAGCCTCTCATCATAACTGAGATTGCGTATTTCTGGCACCAGTTTCGTGGCATGTCTTTGAACTTTTTCAAGCTTAGCTATGTGCTTTTTCAAGTGCGGATTCCAAAAGGGGGCTGCATATTCGAGTTTTGGCCTCACATAGATTACATAAATATTTCTGAACATTTCCTTGTCCATGTGCCTGAAGGCTACCCTTACATTTGATAAGAATGTGATTACATAGGTTAAATAAATATTTCTGAACATTTCCTTGTCCATGTGTCTGAAGGCTACCCTTACATTTGATAAGAATGCATATGCTGCCCTTACTATGCCATTTATATGTATTTCTGGAGACAAATCTGCCAGTATGTTTACTCCTAGATCTCTCTCATTTTCTGTCTCTTGAAGTTGTACTCCAGCCACCGAGTAGTCAAGCT
>JAXCGZ010004747.1:12500-32319 GCA_037179515.1 Halocaridina rubra | reverse complement strand
ATACATACATACATACATACATACATACATACATACATACATACATACATACATACATACATGAACACTGGCATTACTTCTTGCAAGGTGAAGGCTGAGTAAACGCACACACATTCACAAGAAGTAAATTCTCCCAAATCACTCATCTTATCTCTGTGGGGATAAAGGGTCACCATGCTTAACTCCCCCCACCACACCTCTTGGGTCTACTACAGGGTGAGTGGGTAAGGATTTTGTGCCATGTGGCCTAACAGCAGAAACTGATTTAAGCTCAAGACAACACTTCCCCACATCGAACCATCGCAGTTTACATAGATGAGTAGGTGCGGGAATATTCCTTAGGCCCAATCTCTCAACACTCATCTCTATTGTTTGCACTCTCTCTTTTCAGCTCCACTGACTAATCGCACTCAAAGCTCTTTTCACCCTCATATATCCATATCATTCCAGGTCTTCCTATCAGCAATACTCTAGTTACTTCTGCTTTCCAAACACACTGTCTGCCCGCGATTCCTTATTAATTTAATACCATTACAACATGCACCTCCAGATACTGAAAAGTTTTGGTTTCCTCAAGCATATACTCGCTCACTCTCAGATGAAACCTGCCACCACCGACACTTCTTGTACATGCCATAACTTTACATTTATCAGCATTTACAGTTACCGTGTTCTCTCACACACACAAACTCTGTAACCAAGTGCTTAAGATGCCTCTTAGAGACAGTCTTCAGAGCTGTGTCATTTTTTAATAACAGTCAAGTAATTTTTTTAAATCCAGTCATCCTCTCCAGTTATTCTAGGCATTTGTTTCACAATCTTTCATATACTTCCATTACCACTCCATTAATATACCCACTTAGCAACCACGGTTTCATTACATACTTTTGATGCAACCAAATATTCACTTTTAATAAATAATTCTCACCATACTCAATACTCACACAAACACGCCCTTGCAACTAATTATAGAAACTTTTGATTGCTTTCAACTAATTTCCTCTCATTCCATACTATAGCACGCATTCCACAATGCTACTCTATCAGCCCTGACATACACTTTCTACAAGTCCAAGTAAACCCCAAAAAATGTCTTTACCTTTCTCTAGAAACTTCTCACACACTGGTCTTATCCGAAACAATATAACTACACGACCTCTTTCTCTCCAGACTTCACACTGTTCTTCCCTGATCATTTTCTCTCTTTCTCTCCTTATTTAATCAGTCAAGACACTTCCATATACCTTACCACCTATACTTTGCAAAACAATTCCTCTAAAACTACTACTACATATATAATAATTGACTAATAAACTAGTAGAAAAAGAAAAAATAAAAGAATATGCTTTGTTATGTATTCCACTCTGTATGAGATATATAACAATATCTTATTTTTTTTTTTAAATTACCATATAGGCCACCAGTTCTTATTGAATCTGCACTGTAATGGTTAGCAGATTGGGTATGGCACCAGCTGCCAGTTGAAATACTGAAGGTATTTCGGACTTAACCAGGACTTGCCAAGACAGCTCCATGTTAAGTCTTGCTTCAGGTACTGTTCTTTCCCTATACCTACATCTACACCAAATAGTTGCATTTGTAACACATCGCTTACTATTTCATTGCATTTGAAAAATCAGAATGTTCCAAGTCTCCTTTTCCCTTTGCTTTATTTTTTCTTATCTCTACTATAGCTATGGAATGTTCACAACTTATGACGCCATTACTCGGCAGAGAGGGGTGCTAAGAATCTCCAGGGATATTGTTGACTATTATTGGCACGAGACTAGAAACGTTTGCTGGTGGTGATGGTTTTGCCCATATCCTTGCAGCTCCTGATAGATCTGCCACTTTCACTTTTCACTTATCTAACATCCATTGTCTGAGTTCCATTCCTTCGTCTGTGGAACGGCACTTTTGTACATTCCTCTCTAACTGAAACCCATCTGTCTACCCATGCTTTCCCTGATCCATTTCATATCTCTCACTATAACCTGTACTATCGTTTCCGTATCAAAGTTGGGGTTGTGCCTACTGTACACTAACACTCCTATTGCAGGGCTCATAGACCTTGATCTCCTGACTTTAATATTCTCTGGCTGAAGATCTATCTCTCCACTACCAAAATTTTTCTTTGCTTCTGCTACCGCTCTCCTAGCTCCACTGACTTTGTGTTCTTCTTTGAATATCTCTACTCTTGCCATGAGTTCATGTCATATTCTCACACACGTTCTGAGGTATACTATTTTGGAGACTTCAATGTACGCCACCATGATTGGCTTTATTCTTCTCACACTGATGTGGGAGAAGATGAGGCCCTTACTTTCTCTGTTACTTGCAATCTGGAGCAGGTTATCAACCATCCTACTTGTGTTTCAGATTGCCATGACCATACAGCTTACACTTTTGACCTATTCTTTACTTCTAATCCTTCAAACTACTCATATTCTTTGCTTTCTCTGACCACTCATTGATCTCAGTGTCTTCCAAATTTGTCTCCCCCTCCATCAATTCCTAATACTTAGTGCCACTTTTGGCACTTCGAGAGTAAACAAGGTCATGTTTTGTCCAACTTTCTCTTGGTCTTCCAATGGGATGACTACTGCTTTCGGACCTGCAACCTTGATTGGTTAGCACTAAAAGTTGTCGAGATCATAACCACGGGAAAGAAGGCGTTCATCCTCTCCTCTATGAAAACTTTTCTCTCTCTCTAATCCTTGGTTTGACCGTGCCTGCTCCACAGCTATTCAGGCCAGGGATCGAGCATAACGGTCGTACCAAGCCTCTCCTGATTTAACTCGTTCTGCTTGTATTGCAGCAAGGAATAGCTGCACTGTCCAGATACGAAGGTCTAAAGCTTCCTCTTTAAGAAGTAATTTGACCTTAAGTCCTCTCACATCAATAAATGTTTCTGGTCCTTAGGCAAAAACCTCTCCAAAAACTTTTGTAAATCAAGTTCTCTAATTGATGGTTCTACAGCTTGCTTTCCCACTCTAACTCTATACCCTCCCATATTTCTTCTTAACCGAAAGTCTATAATGTTCTTCAGTTTTTAAAGACGAACAAGGCTTCTGGATCTGATTGTATCCTGCAAGGCTCCTTAAGGAGTTTGCAGATGGACTGGCTCCCGTGCTTTGCATCAATATTTCTTTATTCCTTCATTTGGGAAGTATGGTTTAGTTCAGATTGTTCCTAAGAAGGGTGACCACTCTATTCCTTCCAACTGACGACCTATTGCCCTAAGCTCTGCTAACGCTAGAGTATTCAAAACTTTCATCAATTCTCACTTCTTGAAATATCTTGAATCTAACTAGCTTATTTCCGATCACCAGTACGTCTTCCGCAAACCAAAATCCACTGGTGACGTACTGTCCTATCTTACTCATATATGGTCTTCTTCTCTGAGGAACTATGGGAATTCCATTGTCGTCGCCTTGATATCTCTAGCTTGCTATTCTTTCATCTATTCTGTTTCTTCTCTTCATCAACTATCTTCTATAGTCCCCATCCTCCTGTCTTCTCTGTGCCTTTCCCAATGATTCTACCCTTCATTTTTCCTCTGTCTTCTCTTCACAACCTTCATCGCTCTTTCTTCAAATCTGGACTCCGATTTACAGTTAGTATCTGAGTGGGGTGCCCTAATTTTACTTATATTTAATGCCTCCAAGACACAGTTTCTGGCTATCACTTTTTTTTCCTTATCCTCCTGATAGCTCTATTGTCTTCGAAGCTAAAGAAATTTACCCCATTAATTCTGTTAATATACTAGGAATCCAAATAGCCTCTAACTTGTCATGGAGGGATCACATTATTCAAATTTCTAAATTTGTGTCTAAGAAATTATGGGTTCTGTTTCGTTTTCGTCATTACTTTTCCTCTTTTCAGTTACTTAAAATCTATAACGGTCTTATCCTACCATGCTTAGAATACTGCTCGCTCACACATTTGTGGTGGTTCTTCTTATACTTATCTCCTTGATAAGCTTGAATTTAAGGCATTCAGACTCATCAGTGCCCCTTCTCTTACTTCCAATCTTGATTTTCTTTCTCTCTGCTGCACGGTATCATTAATTTCTCTTTTCTCTCATTACTACTTCCACCGCTGCTCTGATGAATTCACGAGCTGCATCCCTCCCGTACTTTTGAGGCCGTGTAATACTCACCGAGAATCGTCGTCTCACAGGTACTGTGTTGAGACTTGTTTTTCGCAGATTGGTTGGTGCAACGACTGCTTTTTCCAATCCACCTCCAGACTTTGAAACTCTCGTCCTCCTTGTGTCCTTCCTATTTCTTGTGTTCTGTCTTTCTTTAAAAACTGGATCTATCGTCATCTCACTGTCTAATCCTTCCATATTTCAAGGTCTTCATTACTTCTACTATTCTTTCAGCATGTCCTTTTCTAATGTGTATAATTCTTTTGCTTTTGTCTTGTTCTTAAGCTTCTACTTTTGTTTTCGTCTAAACGTTATCTTGGTGCCCGGACCTGATGAGGGTAATTTTCTTGCCTGTCCCTGTGTTACACTCATATAAAAAGCTACACAAGGATGAAATTTCTGTGCGGAAAAGGTTACAAGTCTTTCATTTAATAATCCCATTAGTCGTTTTTTAAACATTCAAGCAATACATGTGTTGCATCCTTTCTTCACTACTACCATAGAAAAAAAACACACATAAACACGAAAATGTCTTGGAGTGGATGAAATTTATATAGAAGGAAGGGAACAAAGGCTCAGAATAAAATATTGTGTTTACTGGAAAAAAACTTAACGATGGGGTGCCACAGGGATCAGTCTTAGGATCACTTTTATGGGTTATAAAACTAAATAACCTGCGAGAGTTTGTAAATGCATTTTTATATGCATTTGCAGATGAAACAAAAATAGAAAAGAGAGTAAAAGACGGAGCAAGAAGGCCCAAATTTGAGTACTCAATAGCAGAAGTGGAACCTCAAGAATTTGACAACGAAATAGATCTAGGGGTAAATATATAGGATGATTTGTCTCCAGAAAGGCATATAAATAGCAAAGACAATATATGTATTTTAAACAAGTATAGGGGTGACAGTCAGTCTTTTTCCACGCCTACATCAACACCGAATATGCTTTGATACTCATTAAACATCTCTTACTATCCCTTCACATCTGACAAGTTACAATCGTTCCCATCTCTGTTCCTCTTTGTTTTATTCATTTTTTGTGTGTGCTCAGACCCGATGAGGGAAATTTTGTTTACTTGTCTTGGTGTCGCACTCTTAACAAAATGGACAAGTATATTATCAAAAATACTTATGTGACTTTGTGAAATTAAAGCCTGGTTATGCAGCGTCATTTTGGAATTCCCAATTGTAAAAGCATATTAATAAACCGAAGAACATTCAAAGATATGCCACAAAGATGGTGACAGACATACTTCATCTCAATTATGAGAAAAGGATGATCGAGTTAGACTTACCATCACTCGAAGCAAGAAAAAGAGGGGGGATTTAGCTGTAATTTTTAAATTTCTTCATTGTTTTGACAGAGTGGACAGGGAGCGATATACTGATATGGGTACCTCTAGAATAGAGGTGATAGTTTAAAGCTTTCCATGAAAACTTCTTTGCTAATTCAAATATTTTATTTACATTATTGCAGTGGTTATTCTGTTACAATTTAAAGAATACGTTTATTAGTAGACAAGTAAATGAGCTACTAAGTAAGTGGATGATGCAACATATACTGTGAACAGAAATAAAACTTACCTAGATAATAAAAATTACTTTTAGTTAACAAATGTATATACAATTACATATAAGCAAAAAATAAGCAGATAACTGAGTAAAGTGCATACATACTACCACTACTACTACTACTACTACTACTACTACTACTACTACTACTACTACTACTACTACTACTACTACTACTACTACTACTACTACTGCGTTCTGGTAACTGCTAGGGCAAAGACTGAACTCACTATAAGGGCTCAGTTACAAACATGGTGCCCGAACAGGTTGCGGTATATAAACAATTGGGCTCTCAACTAATCGGCCCAAAGACGTACCTTCCGAAAAGGGGTAACAAGTGGTAGAAATGCTGTTTCCATATTCAGAGTTCGAGCATACCTTCAATAAATGCTCCGATAGGCAGCTCCGAAAATGAGGGAGTAGACGAACCCTTTTGCCTAAGATTTGCCTTAAGAAAGACTTCAAAAGACGTTAGTGAAAAATGGTCCTTGTTTTCTGAATCTGACAGGTCAAAAGATCAGGTTTGCAGCGCGAACCAATAATTCTGTTGCCACCTCATCAGCGTCACGACGCAAAGTGATCATACAGGCTGCGATAGAGGCTAAATACACAAAAATACCTCATTACGAGAGGTGATTGAAGAGATAAGGAAGATGAAGGAGACAAAAGTGCGTGGAATGAGATGTTAATTACGAGAAAAGGAGAGGGTGATGAAAAGTGATAAAAATAAAGGAGGTCGATAAGAAGTCTCTGATAAAAGAGCGCCGTGTAATTTTTAGGGTCAATATTAACACTCTCTTGGAGTTAATCATATCACGCTTTCCTTAGACGACCAGGAAGTCATTCTCTCCAAGCGTGATCTCTCTCTCTCTCTCTCTCTCTCTCTCTCTCTCTCTCTCTCTCTCTCTCTCTCTCTCTCTCTCTCTCTCTCTCTCTCTCTCTCTCTCTCTCTCTCTCTCTCTCTCTCTCTAAACTTATTGCAAAAAGTCAACACGGTTTCAGGCCAAAATTATCAACTGAAACTGCCTTATTGAAAATATCAGATGAAATATACAAAAATATAGATAATAAGAAAATATCATTGCTACTACTACTCGATCTTTCTAAAGCTTTTGATAGTGTACACCATACCACTCTATTAGAAAAATGCAAAAAAATGAACATTGACCCAAGCTGGTTCGAGAACTATTTAAAAAACCGCTACCAGTCAGTCAGAATAAAAGACGTAGTCTCAAGTCGCAAGAAGGTATTGTTTGGGGTCCCTCAGGGATCGATCCTAGGACCTATACTTTTTCTAATATATGTAAACGATCTAGTAAAATATTTACCTAACTGTTATGTCATTCAATATGCTGACGATACTCAAATCTTAATTGAAGGAGAAATTAATGATTTAGAAAATATTATTCGTAGAGCAGAAGAAATTTTGTATATGGCTAAACGTTACTTTCTAAAAAATGGTCTGTTACTTAATGAAACTAAAACCCAATCTATTCTTATCGGATCCAGACAATTATTATCAGAAGTTGATGACAATCTTCATATAAATTTTAACGGTAATATCATTAAGCCAATGAACTCGGTAAAGAACCTAGGTGTCTATTTTGACCGTTACATGAATTTTGAAATGCATATAGATGAAATTTATAAAAAAGTAATGGGTACTCTAATATATCTAAATAGGGTAAAAGACTCATTTGAAACATCAACTCGTATAATAATTGTCCAGTCCTTAGCTATGAGTTTAATTAATTACTGTCTCAAAGTTTGGGGATGTACAAATAAGACTCAATTACAAAGAATACAAAAGTTACAAAACTTTGCAGCACGAGTGGCTGTTGGCAATGTAAGAAAATACGAGCACATCTCTCCTGTTTTAAAAGATCTAGAATGGATAAAGATTAGAGATAAATATGTTTTTGATATATGTACCTTTGTTTTTAATATACTAAGAAACAATATTCCTGATTGCTTGTATAATTTTTCTACAGTAAGCTCAGTTACCGGGTTAACTACCCGTCAAGGGGAAGATTTATTAGTACGAAGGTCTAAAACTGATATTGGCTCAAGAGATATAAACATTCGTGGACCTCATTTATATAATCAGCTTCCCAGAGAACTAAAAAATGCTGGTTCAGTGTATACTTTTAAATATAATCTTAAGAAGTTGCTCTTAAAGGAAGATTTTACTTGTAAATTTTAATGGTACACTCATCTTTATGATTTGTTTGTTTTAGTATGTCTATATCGTACACCACAGATGTCTATCTGGAATATATATGTATCTTATTTAAATACCCAATGTACATTGGAATAAAGATTTATTATTATTATTACTCTCTTTCTTTCTTTCTCTCTCTCTCTGCTTGTCTGTCTCTCGCTCTGTGTGTATGTGTGTGTGTGTATATACCATACAGAATACTATATGAATAAACGACCCATCAAATCTTTAAGCCTACAGAAAGACAGGCAGACTATAAATAGATGGAAATCAATATACAGACAAGAAAAGAAAAAATAAAATAAAAGATATAGACATGCAGCTATTCACTCATAAGTATTATTAGATACAGGAAGACAGTGTATATATATATATATATATATATATATATATATATATATATATATATATATATATATATATATATATATATATATATATATATATATATATATATATATATATATATATATATATATATATATATATACATATATATATATATATATATATATATATATATATATATATATATATATATATATATATATATATATATATATATATATATATATATATATATATATATATATATATATATATATATATATATATATATATATATATATATATATATATATATATATATATATATATATATATATATATATATATATATATATATATATATATATATATATATATATATATATATATATATATATATATATATATATATATATATATATATATATATATATATATATATATATATATATATATATATATATATATATATATATATATATATATATATATATATATATATATATATATATATATATATATATATACAGATAAGGACAGTACAAACACTGAAATTCATGCATACAAATTCAGTTATATACGGATAAAATACTCTGAATTCTTTTCCCCTCTTATTCATCCTTTAGATAGACGTGCAGCTATACACTCATAAGTATTAATAGATAAAGGAAGACAGTATTATCTTTTTTTAATGAGTGTGACACCGGAACAGGCAAAAGCTGCCCTCATCCATAAAGACCCGGGCACGAGAAAACACCAAGACGAAGTAAAAGAAAAAATTAAGGACAAGGCAGAGATGAGGTAATGTCACACAAAGAAAAACGACAGACAGAGAAAACAATCAAAGTACAGAAGGACCCAGAGATATGGAGGACTAGGCCCTGAGATGATGATAGATCCGCTTTTTGAAGGATGATAGGTCATAAGAATTAGGAAAGACAATTTTCTTTTTTAATTTATTCAGATAACTGTACATGGGGACATGTGCACATGGGCACTCCCAGTGATATTGCAGTTGTTAAACATTACAATCTATTTGGTTATGTATAAATAAAACATTAATAGAATTTGTAATTAATTTTAAATATCATAGCAAGTAATTAATAATAAAATATAGTGTAATAAATGATTGATGGCAGAAGAGCACTCTGCGATTATTATTTAAGAATAATATTATTATGGTTTACATGTATCAATAGCAGATGAGCACTCTGCGATTATTAATTAAGAGTAATATTTGTAACAATATTTCCAATAGCCCTTGTTGAGTGCTATCATTTGTACAGATAACTGTACATGGGGACATGTGCACATGGGCACTCCCAGTGATATTGCAGTTGTTAAACATTACAATCTATTTGGTTATGTATAAATAAAACATTAATAGAATTTGTAATTAATTTTAAATATCATAGCAAGTAATTAATAATAAAATATAGTGTAATAAATGATTGATGGCAGAAGAGCACTCTGCGATTATTATTTAAGAATAATATTATTATGGTTTACATGTATCAATAGCAGATGAGCACTCTGCGATTATTAATTAAGAGTAATATTTGTAACAATATTTCCAATAGCCCTTGTTGAGTGCTATCATTTGTACAGATAACTGTACATGGGGACATGTGCACATGGGCACTCCCAGTGATATTGCAGTTGTTAAACATTACAATCTATTTGGTTATGTATAAATAAAACATTAATAGAATTTGTAATTAATTTTAAATATCATAGCAAGTAATTAATAATAAAATATAGTGTAATAAATGATTGATGGCAGAAGAGCACTCTGCGATTATTATTTAAGAATAATATTATTATGGTTTACATGTATCAATAGCAGATGAGCACTCTGCGATTATTAATTAAGAGTAATATTTGTAACAATATTTCCAATAGCCCTTGTTGAGTGCTATCATTTGTACAGATAACTGTACATGGGGACATGTGCACATGGGCACTCCCAGTGATATTGCAGTTGTTAAACATTACAATCTATTTGGTTATGTATAAATAAAACATTAATAGAATTTGTAATTAATTTTAAATATCATAGCAAGTAATTAATAATAAAATATAGTGTAATAAATGATTGATGGCAGAAGAGCACTCTGCGATTATTATTTAAGAATAATATTATTATGGTTTACATGTATCAATAGCAGATGAGCACTCTGCGATTATTAATTAAGAGTAATATTTGTAACAATATTTCCAATAGCCCTTGTTGAGTGCTATCATTTGTACAGATAACTGTACATGGGGACATGTGCACATGGGCACTCCCAGTGATATTGCAGTTGTTAAACATTACAATCTATTTGGTTATGTATAAATAAAACATTAATAGAATTTGTAATTAATTTTAAATATCATAGCAAGTAATTAATAATAAAATATAGTGTAATAAATGATTGATGGCAGAAGAGCACTCTGCGATTATTATTTAAGAATAATATTATTATGGTTTACATGTATCAATAGCAGATGAGCACTCTGCGATTATTAATTAAGAGTAATATTTGTAACAATATTTCCAATAGCCCTTGTTGAGTGCTATCATTTGTACAGATAACTGTACATGGGGACATGTGCACATGGGCACTCCCAGTGATATTGCAGTTGTTAAACATTACAATCTATTTGGTTATGTATAAATAAAACATTAA
Organism: Halocaridina rubra; assembly: GCA_037179515.1. Classification (NCBI taxonomy): domain Eukaryota; kingdom Metazoa; phylum Arthropoda; class Malacostraca; order Decapoda; family Atyidae; genus Halocaridina; species Halocaridina rubra. Next base: position 21,372 of record JAXCGZ010004747.1, on the reverse strand, counting down.
TAGAATTTGTAATTAATTTTAAATATCATAGCAAGTAATTAATAATAAAATATAGTGTAATAAATGATTGATGGCAGAAGAGCACTCTGCGATTATTATTTAAGAATAATATTATTATGGTTTACATGTATCAATAGCAGATGAGCACTCTGCGATTATTAATTAAGAGTAATATTTGTAACAATATTTCCAATAGCCCTTGTTGAGTGCTATCATTTGTACAGATAACTGTACATGGGGACATGTGCACATGGGCACTCCCAGTGATATTGCAGTTGTTAAACATTACAATCTATTTGGTTATGTATAAATAAAACATTAATAGAATTTGTAATTAATTTTAAATATCATAGCAAGTAATTAATAATAAAATATAGTGTAATAAATGATTGATGGCAGAAGAGCACTCTGCGATTATTATTTAAGAATAATATTATTATGGTTTACATGTATCAATAGCAGATGAGCACTCTGCGATTATTAATTAAGAGTAATATTTGTAACAATATTTCCAATAGCCCTTGTTGATTGCTATCATTTGTACAGATAACTGTACATGGGGACATGTGCACATGGGCACTCCCAGTGATATTGCAGTTGTTAAACATTACAATCTATTTGGTTATGTATAAATAAAACATTAATAGAATTTGTAATTAATTTTAAATATCATAGCAAGTAATTAATAATAAAATATAGTGTAATAAATGATTGATGGCAGAAGAGCACTCTGCGATTATTATTTAAGAATAATATTATTATGGTTTACATGTATCAATAGCAGATGAGCACTCTGCGATTATTAATTAAGAGTAATATTTGTAACAATATTTCCAATAGCCCTTGTTGAGTGCTATCATTTGTACAGATAACTGTACATGGGGACATGTGCACATGGGCACTCCCAGTGATATTGCAGTTGTTAAACATTACAATCTATTTGGTTATGTATAAATAAAACATTAATAGAATTTGTAATTAATTTTAAATATCATAGCAAGTAATTAATAATAAAATATAGTGTAATAAATGATTGATGGCAGAAGAGCACTCTGCGATTATTATTTAAGAATAATATTATTATGGTTTACATGTATCAATAGCAGATGAGCACTCTGCGATTATTAATTAAGAGTAATATTTGTAACAATATTTCCAATAGCCCTTGTTGAGTGCTATCATTTGTACAGATAACTGTACATGGGGACATGTGCACATGGGCACTCCCAGTGATATTGCAGTTGTTAAACATTACAATCTATTTGGTTATGTATAAATAAAACATTAATAGAATTTGTAATTAATTTTAAATATCATAGCAAGTAATTAATAATAAAATATAGTGTAATAAATGATTGATGGCAGAAGAGCACTCTGCGATTATTATTTAAGAATAATATTATTATGGTTTACATGTATCAATAGCAGATGAGCACTCTGCGATTATTAATTAAGAGTAATATTTGTAACAATATTTCCAATAGCCCTTGTTGAGTGCTATCATTTGTACAGATAACTGTACATGGGGACATGTGCACATGGGCACTCCCAGTGATATTGCAGTTGTTAAACATTACAATCTATTTGGTTATGTATAAATAAAACATTAATAGAATTTGTAATTAATTTTAAATATCATAGCAAGTAATTAATAATAAAATATAGTGTAATAAATGATTGATGGCAGAAGAGCACTCTGCGATTATTATTTAAGAATAATATTATTATGGTTTACATGTATCAATAGCAGATGAGCACTCTGCGATTATTAATTAAGAGTAATATTTGTAACAATATTTCCAATAGCCCTTGTTGAGTGCTATCATTTGTACAGATAACTGTACATGGGGACATGTGCACATGGGCACTCCCAGTGATATTGCAGTTGTTAAACATTACAATCTATTTGGTTATGTATAAATAAAACATTAATAGAATTTGTAATTAATTTTAAATATCATAGCAAGTAATTAATAATAAAATATAGTGTAATAAATGATTGATGGCAGAAGAGCACTCTGCGATTATTATTTAAGAATAATATTATTATGGTTTACATGTATCAATAGCAGATGAGCACTCTGCGATTATTAATTAAGAGTAATATTTGTAACAATATTTCCAATAGCCCTTGTTGAGTGCTATCATTTGTACAGATAACTGTACATGGGGACATGTGCACATGGGCACTCCCAGTGATATTGCAGTTGTTAAACATTACAATCTATTTGGTTATGTATAAATAAAACATTAATAGAATTTGTAATTAATTTTAAATATCATAGCAAGTAATTAATAATAAAATATAGTGTAATAAATGATTGATGGCAGAAGAGCACTCTGCGATTATTATTTAAGAATAATATTATTATGGTTTACATGTATCAATAGCAGATGAGCACTCTGCGATTATTAATTAAGAGTAATATTTGTAACAATATTTCCAATAGCCCTTGTTGAGTGCTATCATTTGTACAGATAACTGTACATGGGGACATGTGCACATGGGCACTCCCAGTGATATTGCAGTTGTTAAACATTACAATCTATTTGGTTATGTATAAATAAAACATTAATAGAATTTGTAATTAATTTTAAATATCATAGCAAGTAATTAATAATAAAATATAGTGTAATAAATGATTGATGGCAGAAGAGCACTCTGCGATTATTATTTAAGAATAATATTATTATGGTTTACATGTATCAATAGCAGATGAGCACTCTGCGATTATTAATTAAGAGTAATATTTGTAACAATATTTCCAATAGCCCTTGTTGAGTGCTATCATTTGTACAGATAACTGTACATGGGGACATGTGCACATGGGCACTCCCAGTGATATTGCAGTTGTTAAACATTACAATCTATTTGGTTATGTATAAATAAAACATTAATAGAATTTGTAATTAATTTTAAATATCATAGCAAGTAATTAATAATAAAATATAGTGTAATAAATGATTGATGGCAGAAGAGCACTCTGCGATTATTATTTAAGAATAATATTATTATGGTTTACATGTATCAATAGCAGATGAGCACTCTGCGATTATTAATTAAGAGTAATATTTGTAACAATATTTCCAATAGCCCTTGTTGAGTGCTATCATTTGTACAGATAACTGTACATGGGGACATGTGCACATGGGCACTCCCAGTGATATTGCAGTTGTTAAACATTACAATCTATTTGGTTATGTATAAATAAAACATTAATAGAATTTGTAATTAATTTTAAATATCATAGCAAGTAATTAATAATAAAATATAGTGTAATAAATGATTGATGGCAGAAGAGCACTCTGCGATTATTATTTAAGAATAATATTATTATGGTTTACATGTATCAATAGCAGATGAGCACTCTGCGATTATTAATTAAGAGTAATATTTGTAACAATATTTCCAATAGCCCTTGTTGAGTGCTATCATTTGTACAGATAACTGTACATGGGGACATGTGCACATGGGCACTCCCAGTGATATTGCAGTTGTTAAACATTACAATCTATTTGGTTATGTATAAATAAAACATTAATAGAATTTGTAATTAATTTTAAATATCATAGCAAGTAATTAATAATAAAATATAGTGTAATAAATGATTGATGGCAGAAGAGCACTCTGCGATTATTATTTAAGAATAATATTATTATGGTTTACATGTATCAATAGCAGATGAGCACTCTGCGATTATTAATTAAGAGTAATATTTGTAACAATATTTCCAATAGCCCTTGTTGAGTGCTATCATTTGTACAGATAACTGTACATGGGGACATGTGCACATGGGCACTCCCAGTGATATTGCAGTTGTTAAACATTACAATCTATTTGGTTATGTATAAATAAAACATTAATAGAATTTGTAATTAATTTTAAATATCATAGCAAGTAATTAATAATAAAATATAGTGTAATAAATGATTGATGGCAGAAGAGCACTCTGCGATTATTATTTAAGAATAATATTATTATGGTTTACATGTATCAATAGCAGATGAGCACTCTGCGATTATTAATTAAGAGTAATATTTGTAACAATATTTCCAATAGCCCTTGTTGAGTGCTATCATTTGTACAGATAACTGTACATGGGGACATGTGCACATGGGCACTCCCAGTGATATTGCAGTTGTTAAACATTACAATCTATTTGGTTATGTATAAATAAAACATTAATAGAATTTGTAATTAATTTTAAATATCATAGCAAGTAATTAATAATAAAATATAGTGTAATAAATGATTGATGGCAGAAGAGCACTCTGCGATTATTATTTAAGAATAATATTATTATGGTTTACATGTATCAATAGCAGATGAGCACTCTGCGATTATTAATTAAGAGTAATATTTGTAACAATATTTCCAATAGCCCTTGTTGAGTGCTATCATTTGTACAGATAACTGTACATGGGGACATGTGCACATGGGCACTCCCAGTGATATTGCAGTTGTTAAACATTACAATCTATTTGGTTATGTATAAATAAAACATTAATAGAATTTGGAGTGCTATCATTTGTACAGATAACTGTACATGGGGACATGTGCACATGGGCACTCCAGTGATATTGCAGTTGTTAAACATTACAATCTATTTGGTTATGTATAAATAAAACATTAATAGAATTTGTAATTAATTTTAAATATCATAGCAAGTAATTAATAATAAAATATAGTGTAATAAATGATTGATGGCAGAAGAGCACTCTGCGATTATTATTTAAGAATAATATTATTATGGTTTACATGTATCAATAGCAGATGAGCACTCTGCGATTATTAATTAAGAGTAATATTTGTAACAATATTTCCAATAGCCCTTGTTGAGTGCTATCATTTGTACAGATAACTGTACATGGGGACATGTGCACATGGGCACTCCCAGTGATATTGCAGTTGTTAAACATTACAATCTATTTGGTTATGTATAAATAAAACATTAATAGAATTTGTAATTAATTTTAAATATCATAGCAAGTAATTAATAATAAAATATAGTGTAATAAATGATTGATGGCAGAAGAGCACTCTGCGATTATTATTTAAGAATAATATTATTATGGTTTACATGTATCAATAGCAGATGAGCACTCTGCGATTATTAATTAAGAGTAATATTTGTAACAATATTTCCAATAGCCCTTGTTGATTGCTATCATTTGTACAGATAACTGTACATGGGGACATGTGCACATGGGCACTCCCAGTGATATTGCAGTTGTTAAACATTACAATCTATTTGGTTATGTATAAATAAAACATTAATAGAATTTGTAATTAATTTTAAATATCATAGCAAGTAATTAATAATAAAATATAGTGTAATAAATGATTGATGGCAGAAGAGCACTCTGCGATTATTATTTAAGAATAATATTATTATGGTTTACATGTATCAATAGCAGATGAGCACTCTGCGATTATTAATTAAGAGTAATATTTGTAACAATATTTCCAATAGCCCTTGTTGAGTGCTATCATTTGTACAGATAACTGTACATGGGGACATGTGCACATGGGCACTCCCAGTGATATTGCAGTTGTTAAACATTACAATCTATTTGGTTATGTATAAATAAAACATTAATAGAATTTGTAATTAATTTTAAATATCATAGCAAGTAATTAATAATAAAATATAGTGTAATAAATGATTGATGGCAGAAGAGCACTCTGCGATTATTATTTAAGAATAATATTATTATGGTTTACATGTATCAATAGCAGATGAGCACTCTGCGATTATTAATTAAGAGTAATATTTGTAACAATATTTCCAATAGCCCTTGTTGAGTGCTATCATTTGTACAGATAACTGTACATGGGGACATGTGCACATGGGCACTCCCAGTGATATTGCAGTTGTTAAACATTACAATCTATTTGGTTATGTATAAATAAAACATTAATAGAATTTGTAATTAATTTTAAATATCATAGCAAGTAATTAATAATAAAATATAGTGTAATAAATGATTGATGGCAGAAGAGCACTCTGCGATTATTATTTAAGAATAATATTATTATGGTTTACATGTATCAATAGCAGATGAGCACTCTGCGATTATTAATTAAGAGTAATATTTGTAACAATATTTCCAATAGCCCTTGTTGAGTGCTATCATTTGTACAGATAACTGTACATGGGGACATGTGCACATGGGCACTCCCAGTGATATTGCAGTTGTTAAACATTACAATCTATTTGGTTATGTATAAATAAAACATTAATAGAATTTGTAATTAATTTTAAATATCATAGCAAGTAATTAATAATAAAATATAGTGTAATAAATGATTGATGGCAGAAGAGCACTCTGCGATTATTATTTAAGAATAATATTATTATGGTTTACATGTATCAATAGCAGATGAGCACTCTGCGATTATTAATTAAGAGTAATATTTGTAACAATATTTCCAATAGCCCTTGTTGAGTGCTATCATTTGTACAGATAACTGTACATGGGGACATGTGCACATGGGCACTCCCAGTGATATTGCAGTTGTTAAACATTACAATCTATTTGGTTATGTATAAATAAAACATTAATAGAATTTGTAATTAATTTTAAATATCATAGCAAGTAATTAATAATAAAATATAGTGTAATAAATGATTGATGGCAGAAGAGCACTCTGCGATTATTATTTAAGAATAATATTATTATGGTTTACATGTAACAATAGCAGATGAGCACTCTGCGATTATTAATTAAGAGTAATATTTGTAACAATATTTCCAATAGCCCTTGTTGAGTGCTATCATTTGTACAGATAACTGTACATGGGGACATGTGCACATGGGCACTCCCAGTGATATTGCAGTTGTTAAACATTACAATCTATTTGGTTATGTATAAATAAAACATTAATAGAATTTGTAATTAATTTTAAATATCATAGCAAGTAATTAATAATAAAATATAGTGTAATAAATGATTGATGGCAGAAGAGCACTCTGCGATTATTATTTAAGAATAATATTATTATGGTTTACATGTATCAATAGCAGATGAGCACTCTGCGATTATTAATTAAGAGTAATATTTGTAACAATATTTCCAATAGCCCTTGTTGAGTGCTATCATTTGTACAGATAACTGTACATGGGGACATGTGCACATGGGCACTCCCAGTGATATTGCAGTTGTTAAACATTACAATCTATTTGGTTATGTATAAATAAAACATTAATAGAATTTGTAATTAATTTTAAATATCATAGCAAGTAATTAATAATAAAATATAGTGTAATAAATGATTGATGGCAGAAGAGCACTCTGCGATTATTATTTAAGAATAATATTATTATGGTTTACATGTATCAATAGCAGATGAGCACTCTGCGATTATTAATTAAGAGCAATATTTGTAACAATATTTCCAATAGCCCTTGTTGAGTGCTATCATTTGTACAGATAACTGTACATGGGGACATGTGCACATGGGCACTCCCAGTGACATTGCAGTTGTTAAACATTACAATCTATTTGGTTATGTATATATAAAACATTAATAGAATTTGTAATTAATTTTAAATATCATAGCAAGTAATTAATAATAAAATATAGTGTAATAAATGATTGATGGCAGAAGAGCACTCTGCGATTATTATTTAAGAATAATATTATTATGGTTTACATGTATCAATAGCAGATGAGCACTCTGCGATTATTAATTAAGAGTAATATTTGTAACAATATTTCCAATAGCCCTTGTTGAGTGCTATCATTTGTACAGATAACTGTACATGGGGACATGTGCACATGGGCACTCCCAGTGATATTGCAGTTGTTAAACATTACAATCTATTTGGTTATGTATAAATAAAACATTAATAGAATTTGTAATTAATTTTAAATATCATAGCAAGTAATTAATAATAAAATATAGTGTAATAAATGATTGATGGCAGAAGAGCACTCTGCGATTATTATTTAAGAATAATATTATTATGGTTTACATGTATCAATAGCAGATGAGCACTCTGCGATTATTAATTAAGAGTAATATTTGTAACAATATTTCCAATAGCCCTTGTTGAGTGCTATCATTTGTACAGATAACTGTACATGGGGACATGTGCACATGGGCACTCCCAGTGATATTGCAGTTGTTAAGCATTACAATCTATTTGGTTATGTATAAATAAAACATTAATAGAATTTGTAATTAATTTTAAATATCATAGCAAGTAATTAATAATAAAATATAGTGTAATAAATGATTGATGGCAGAAGAGCACTCTGCGATTATTATTTAAGAATAATATTATTATGGTTTACATGTATCAATAGCAGATGAGCACTCTGCGATTATTAATTAAGAGTAATATTTGTAACAATATTTCCAATAGCCCTTGTTGAGTGCTATCATTTGCTAAATTTCCACTTTTAAGACAGAAGGGGGAAGAGAGTTCCAGAGTCTGGAGGTAGATGGGAAGAAGCAGTTGCTGCACAGACCAATCTGCAAGCTACAAATCTCCACATAGTACCTATGGGATGAGGTCGCTTGGCGAGTGCTATGCGGCCTCGGCAGTGGGGGAGGGATGTAACTCGTTAACTCATCAGAGCAGTGATGGAAGTAGTAACGGTAGAAAAGAGAAAGGGAAAATACCTTATGGCGAAGAGAGAGAGAATCCAGATTGGAAGTAAGAGAAGGATTAATGAGTCTGACTGTCTTAGATTTAATCCAATAAAGAGATAAGTATAAGAAGAAGCACCCCGGATGTGTGAGCAGTATTCTAAGCAGGGACGGATAAGACCTTTATAGATTTTAAATAACTGTAAAGAGGAAAAGTAATTACGAAAACAAAGAAACACTCCCAATGTTTTGGATGAAGATTTAGAAATTTGG
>JAXCGZ010004747.1:0-7500 GCA_037179515.1 Halocaridina rubra | reverse complement strand
TGTTTTCTGGAGGAACAAACCTTATCAGCACTCTCTGATACAACTTTTCCAAGAGCCTTTTTCCAACACCAGTTCTCTACCTTACCTCCTCATTTCTCACTCTGCCTATTCTAGAAACACCAATAATATTTTTCAAACACTTTATATTAATTTTACTATTTTTTTCCTTTTTATCCTCTTTTGCATTCTAAGTCTTAGTTTCACACATCCCCATAAGGGCAATAACTCCTACATATATCCTTCTATCTGCAATCATTACTAAATACCTATATCTACTTACAAGTTTCAACCCACTTAAACATTTACTAACTTCACTCATTACATGACATTACCTCGACATCCACTAGTCCATTCACTGCTGCCTGTGATTCCAGATACATATATGTCTCATCTTCCACAAGCATCTCCCCATTCAGTGTAACATTTAATCTGCAAACAGCAATACTGCTTATGCAGTTCAAGAAATTTCTTTTACTAACACACACCGCAAGTTCCTTTTTCACACATCCTTACAAACTCAGTTACCAAATAGCTTCTGCTCCTCGTCAGAAGTAGCCACCTATGCCATGACATATGTAAATAGCAATTGATTCATTTATGCGTCCCATTTCATTGATTATATTTCCATAACCTTCCATTCTCACAACTAATTGTAAGCCTCTGCCTATCACTCTTTCAGGTACTTCCCTCACTACTTCACTCATATGCCAACTGAACAACCGTGGGGAAAGTAAACAACCTTGATGTAACTCCACATTTACTTCAAACCCTTGCCATTATACGAATCTCATACGAACTCTTGTATTCATGTCAAAACTTTTGACATGCATTCAACAAATTTCCCCTTTTTCCATACAATCGCAACAGACCTCTCTTTCAACGCTGTCATGCACTAGCTCTAAGTCCATGAGAGTCCAAAATTTGTCCTTACTAATGCACGTAATTCCCCATCTCTGTCGGCTTATTTACCTTTTACTCACAAACACTTATCATATCTTTCCTTAAATACTATTATTATATTTAGCATTTACTGATCCTCACCGAACTCCAAAATAATATATATTTATGCCAAAGTACTCTCCTTACATCCTTCAAGAAATAAAATCTAACTTACAAAGTTTCAAACTATGACCTCTACTTTTACAGCCATCCTTTTCAGAGTATTTCTTCCTAGAATGTATGTGAAAAACCTTGGAAGAGTGTTAAAATCATTGATGTCTGCGTGCGTTCTCCACTTTTTTTATGTTTTTCTTTTTCAAGTGAGGATTCCAGAAGGCTGCTGCATATTCAAGCATAGGCCTCACCAAATTATGGAATTTTTTCTTATTTTTTCTTGGTCCATATGACTTAAGGCCACCCTTTATGTTTGGTAAGAAATCATACAGTGCCTTTCCTATAATGTTCATGGGCATTTTTCTAAGACAAATCTGCCAACACAATTGTACAGGAATTTTTTCCGTTCAAAGATACTGGAATTTCCTATCCGGCTTATGAATTCCTTAACATGGACCTTACTGTACTCCTCATTCTCATAAGATTACAATATGAAGCATCGAATCTCATTAGCCATATGTCTGACCACTATTGCACACTATTTAGTTTCCTCTGAAGATGTATACCACTAACTTCATCTCTTACTCTCTTCGAAATCTTTGTATAGGCTGGAAGCATATTTAAAACTGCAACTATGGAGTCCGGTAGATGGTTTACATATATTAAGAACGAAGTGGCCCTAAAACTGATTCTTGCATAACTCCTTACTAACTGTCCTCCAGTGGGACACTACATGTCTTACTCTGACCCTCTGTTCCCTTCCTTTTGAATAAGGTTTTATCCTCTTCAGAACATATCCACCTACTCTTAGCATGCATTACAGCTTCATAATGAGTCTCCTTTGCAGAACTGTATGAAACGCGGTCTGAAAATTTAAGAATAGGCAAACTGCTCAGCCCTCTCTTATAAGATGAGACTTACCTCAATTAATTACAGCAAACTTGCTTGTGTAAACCAGCCTTTTCTGGAACCACGTTGTCTCACTGACAATGTACATACATACATACATACATACATACATACATACATACATACATACATACATACATACATACATACATACATACATACATACATACATACATACATTTACACTATAGTCATGGAAGGGCCACAGCTTATGGCTCCCAGTACCCGGTATAGAAGGGAGTTAAGAATCTCACGGGATCTTGATGACTACACTATTGGAGTGAGGGTAAACACGCTTGGTGGTAGTGATGGTTCTGCCATTAAACTTGCATCTCCTGATAGATCTGATTCTTTCACTCCTCACTTTCATAACAACCACGGCCTGAACCCCAATCATTCGTCTGAGGAACAGCACTTGGATACATCCCTCTGTAACCCCCTTCTCTCTGGAACCCAGCTGTCTAGCCATGCTTCCCCTGACCCATTTCAAATCTCTCACTATAACAAGTATCCTCGTTTCTATTCCAGAGGTGGAGTCTATGCCTACTGCAGCACTAACACTCCTATTGCAAGACCCATGGACCTTGAATCTCGTGACTTTGATGTTCTCTGGCTGAAGATCTATCTCTCTACCACCACTATATTTCTTTGCTTCTACAACTGCTCTCATAACTCCACTGACTTTGTCCTTCTTTGAATATCTGTCCTCTTGCCATGTGTCTGTACTATCTTCTTACCCACACGCTGAAGTTCTCTATATTGGAGACTTCAATGTACACCACAATGAGTACATTCGTTCTTCACAAACTGACGTGGGAAGTAGTTAGGCCTTTGCTTTCTATATTACTGACTATCTGGAGCAGATTATCAAACATCCTACTCGTGTTCCCGATCATCATTATCATGAAATTTACACTCTTGACCTACTTTTTATCCCTTATCCTTCTAACTAATTATATTCAGTGCTTTCCTCAATCTCTTTCACTTTTGGTCCCCCTCCATCAGTTCCCCCTAGTGTATCCACCACTATGATATGCATAACCTTATATTCTCTTCATCAACCCTTTCTGCACTCCAGAACGATCTTCTTCAGTTCCTATTCTCCCTTTTTCTACATACCTTTATCGGCGATTCTATCCTTTAGTTTTCCTCTGACTTTTCTTCACAACCTTCATCTGCTACTCATAATCAGTCTCGTGTCACTCTTTCTTCAATTCTCAACTCCGCTTTGCAGAGAGTATCTGAGTGGGGAACACAATATTTAGTTAAATTTAATGCCTCCAATATAGATTCTGGCAATCTCTTTATCTTCTTCTCCTCTTGATAACCCTATTGTCTTAGAAACTAAAGAGATTTACCCTCTTAATTCTATTAACATATTAGGAACCCAGAAAGCCATCATCTAGTTTTGGAGGAACCACATATACAATTTTTTTTATATCTGCATCCAAAAAAAATTGCGGGTTCTGTTTCGTTTTCATCAATTCTTTTCCTATTTACAATTACTCAAAATCTATAAAGGTCTTATCTGTCCCTGCTTAGAATAGTGCTCGCAATTTAGTGTGCTTCTTCTTATAGGTATCTCCCAGATAGGGCTGAATCTAAGGCAATCAGACTCATCAATGACCCTTCTCTTACTTTTAGTCTGGATTCTCTTTCTATTCGCTGTAGATATCACCCCTTTCTCTTTTCTATCGCTACTACTTCCATCGCTACTCTGATAAATTGGTGAGTTACATCCCTCCCCTGCGGCCGAGGCAGTGTAGCACTCGGCAAGTAGCTCGTCTCACAGGTACTGTGTGAAGATTAGTAGTTTGCAGACCGATCGGTGTAGCGACTGTTCCTTTCTCTCCACTTCCAGACTCTGGAACTCTCATCCATCTTTCTGTCTATCCTTTAAAAATTGGATCTATCGACATCTTAGGGCCTCATCCCATCAAATCGCTAGGTCCTCAATACTTCGACCACTCTTTCAGCCTGTCCTTTTCCTATTTAGTTTCGTTTCCTTATTCCTGAATTGTCTTTATGCTTTTACTTTTTCTTCATCTTGATGTTTTCTTGGTGTTCTGGCATGATGTGGGCAATTTTCTTGCCTATCCCGGTGTCTCACTCATGAATTTTTTTTTATTTTGCTCTCTCTCTCTCTCTCTCTCTCTCTCTCTCTCTCTCTCTCTCTCTCTCTCTCTCTCTCTCTCTCTCTCTCTCTCTCTCTCTCTCTCTCCTCTCTCTCTCTCTCTAAAAAAAAAGGGTCTAAAAGTAAACTATTGTTGAAAAGAAGTAAACTCAAGCTTAACATAAAGTCACAAAGACACTACTTAAGAAAAAATACCAGACAATAGAATGCAATGAAGCTACAGTACTTAGAAAAGATGAAAGCACCTAGAAAAAGTAAGTTAAATGTGAGGGTGCTAATTTTTTTCGTGGCCAGATAGCTAGAAATTATAAGTTTTTTAAGCACTCTATGGAACTCAAATAAGGTGGTAAACTTAAAAAAAAAAATGTAGGAAATTGAGTGCATAATACTTTGCGGTTTGGAGAAGAGCTAAACCTCAAAGGATAACAAAATGGTACTTCCATTATCAGCATCGAAAATTATATAGGATTTTGTATATTCAACTTTTTTATCTTTCTCGGCAGCCACTTCAGTGTTCCTCTATCGTCTACTTTTCTCTAAGGCCTCTTGGAGACTAGCGTATAGCTTTGGTTCCACATCCCTACGACAAGATTGCCTTCCATACGCTTACACTCTACTTTAATTGGCTTTAGACCGATGCAGAGGTTGGAGTTTGTACATCTAAGAATTTCCGTGTCATTCACTATTTACAGTACATTGACTGATTTTTCTTTGGTAATGTGGTTTTAGTCATCTTTATAGGGTAATTTTTTAATGTTAGAAAATTATTTTTTTTCGTTATCAAAATATCATTATGATAAAGAATGGCTTTTGCAAAGGTGTTTGTGTAAAATTCTAGAATGCCCGTGTCACAGTTTTTGTATAGCACTATCAGTTGAACATGATTTAAGTCAATACTAAATAAAAAAAATAAGATGAATAAATAAATAAATAAACACATAAGTAAATAAATAATTAATTAACCAATAATAACACTTATTACAAACAGTTTAGTCAATAATTGTCATGATAAGACACCACGCCTCAAATATTTACTTTGAAGAGTGTGCAGTGAGGGCGTTTCTCCCATAGATGTAACAGATATCTTCGACAGAAATTATTTTAGACAAAAGTTCCTCATAGCCTTAAAATAACAGCTTCCGAAGGTCAAACCTTCATCGTCACGTATCTGGAACTCCACTTTTGAAAGCAAAGACGATAGTTAGGATGAACTTCTTTCATGAGAGCCAAAATTTTCACCAAAGCGACTTCATTGTTAAGGACTCTCATTTAGAAGAAGATATTCTGGCCTCCACGAAAGAAGCTTTTCATGTGAATTCTTATCAGTAATGCAGCTTTCATTGCTGACGATGAAGGCTCGACCTTCGAAAGTTAGTGTACTAAGGCTACAGGGAACTTTTGCCGAAATAATATCTGGCGAAGAGATCCGCTACATCTATGTGACAATCTCTCGCTATTGCACTCTTTTCACAGGATATATATTAGGCATGGTGTCCTGTGCTATCTGTAAATGACTAAGGCTTTTGTGATGATCTATCATTTGACATACACACATGCTCACACACATACACAAACATACATATAAGCTGCGATAGCCCAGTGGGATATAACGCGAGTCGGAAAGTGACTAATACAGGTTCGATCCCACCGCGGGGTGTTAGGAAAGCATCCAAACTAATCCCGCAGCTCTATCATGTCACTGTTCATCACATTTGAATGAGGACTAAGTATAACACATCAAAGAGTGTACACACACACATACACATACACACGTGTGTGTGTGTGTGTGTGTTTAATTTTATTGAAAAGAGATGATATGAAAAATTCAGCAATAAAAGAGAGTACAGTATTTGAAATCTTGACTAACTTTTTGGATATTATTTTATAATTAAGTCATAATGAGAAAGTCCATCTCAACTCACAAGGCTAATAGAGTATACCACTGACAACGTGGGAGGAACAATGATGACGTGATATCTTTTCGAATGAGAAACATTACCCGTTCCGCAGCATACTAGTAATTAAAACCATAAAAAACACCATGACAGTTACTGTAAAGGACGATGTACAAAGTAGAGTGAACATGATGTAATTGGTCCCTTAAAAACTTTCTTTGTAGAAAGTTCACATTCCTCAGTACTCACTAATGGTACGAAGACATCCCACCCTTTCACATTGTTATCTGTTAATACTGCTGTACGAGAATTTAAGCGGAAGAGAGGAACGGGAGGGACACCAGCATCACCATCATTACCATCAACCCCAACAAAAAATCCTCCTCCTATATTAATACCAACGTCACTAATAACATCAACAACACAAACGATGTCCTCCATCACTGCACCCAAAACAGCAACAATACTTCAACAATAAATGAAATGACATGGACGGCACAGATGGCCCAACGGAACATTTGAAACAAAGATTATCAATATTAAAAAAAAACATTATTAGCTCAGTGGAAAGGTTCCAGGTCCACCCATGACACTCTTTGAAAACCCAAGGAAACTTCCTGATGCATCTCTTTGTCAAAACCACTAGATAAGTAGGAGTTGGTGTCCATTGTAAGGCTTAAAATCCTGCCAGTATAGTGAGCTTAATGAATACACTAATAGACAATGTAGCCAATGGTGAAATAGTATATGTCCGAGCTTAGGTTTTGTTTGGGAAAATATGCCTCTCCTGTAACTGTCAAGCTATAAAAGCAACGAATCAACCATCATCCACAAAGACTGAAACCAAGAAGTGAGAGAGGCACACCGGAAACGAGAGAAAGTTATACGCGGTGATTGAAAAGAGATGAAGAGATAGAAATGCGAGAACCGCGAGTTTATGACAGATCCTCTCCGATGTGTTGGAAAATGAGGGTCATATAATGAAGACACACACACACACACACACACACACACACACACACACACAGAGAGAGAGAGAAGAGAGAGAGAGAGAGAGAGAGAGAGAGAGAGAGAGGAGAGAGAGAGAGAGAGAGAGATGAGGAGAGAGAGAGAGAGAGAGAGAGAAACAAAAAATCCAGCTACATCACTGAAGGAGAAGTCAACCCAACACGATGCCAGTCCCTAATCAAAGATTAATGGACAAGACTGAATGAGGAGAGGGCATCGGGCCCTAAAACTTTGTACCAACACCACTGGCGTCCAAGAGGCTAGTGAGAAAATGCGACTCTATATGACATGGAAAATGCCGCCGATAAACACGGTAATGATAATTAAGAGCAAAATATATGGCGTGGCGAACAAGCTTAAGTATAATCGGAGTTGCAGGATATATTAGCACACTTCTACCTATGCTTCAAGAGGGAAAAAGACGTATTATACACCAGTGCCTTGATATGCCATAAGGATTCTAAATTATTGCACATAGGAGCTTAAATAAATTACAGTATG
>JAXCGZ010004746.1:0-32357 GCA_037179515.1 Halocaridina rubra | reverse complement strand
GAGTAGTTGACACATGTGTTTGTGTGAGGTGCAGTTTTCAATAATGAGTTTGAATGAACGAGGTGAAGAGTTACAATCTAAACAGGCAACACTGATAAAGTCATGCAACCTCTCCTGAGAGATCAGAAGGGTTAGGTGGTGTTCATAATGCAGTCTGGTTATGTGGACTCTGTCCTTTCGGGGCATAGAAGATCCAGAAGGATGGATAGGAAGAGAATGGCAAGTTAACTAGGTATCAATATGTCTGCTGAGGGTGACAGCATCTAAGTGCAAAATTGTGTGCTAGGTGTAGTTATAATGTTCCTTGTTTTTTCAAGAGTGTGACACTGAGAATGGCAACAATATTACCCTCACTTGGCCGGGGAAACAAGAAAATACTGAGACAAAAAAGTAGAAGTTTCAGGACATGGCAGAAATAAGAGAATGAAAATCAATGGGAAAAGAACAGACTGAAAAAATAGTCTAAGTAATGAAGACATAAAAATATGGAAGAATTAGACCCTGAGATTGTGACAGATTTAGGAATGACAGAAGGAGGAGTTTCTGGGTCTGGAGGTAGTAGGGAAGAAGTCATGCAATGACCAATCCGTGAGCTACAATCTCTACACAGTATATGTGAGACGAGGATGCTTGACAAATGTTACATGGCCTTGATAGTGGGGAAGGGATGTGACTTGCCAACTCATCAGGCAAGAGAAAAAGATGATACGATACAGCGAAGAGAAAGAAAATCTAGATTACAAGTACGAGACGGGTCACTGATGTGTGTGACTACTTTAGATTAACCCTATCAAGGAGATAGGTGTAAATAGAAGTATTCCAGAGGTGAGAGCAGTATTCTAAGCATGTGAGGTATTTTGCCATGTAGTGAAGTAGGTAAAGTTGATCCGTGCTTGCTGAGGCCAATACAGTGTACTTTTCACGTCCAGACGGTCTTTGACTTTGATAACTTCGGTATTCTTGACGTAAGTGGTCTGAAGGTGTGGTAGCTGTGCAGCCTGCGATTAGTTTTAGTGCTTTGATTTGTACAGTTTGTACGGTGTTGTGGTGCATTTTAATGAAGTTACAGCCCAAGCAGGGTTTGTATACTGGATGACTAAGCATATATATTGTATGCATATTGTTGTGGTTGGACACCACAGTGGGAGGTTGGGGCTTGCCCTGGCAGACGAATACCTATTGTACTGAAATGGAAATACCGGTTTATTTATTATGATTAAAAAAAGGTATGGGCAAGTGGCCTGAGGGGATTCAGTCGTAGTAGTCAGTTTGTTTTTTATATTTCTGACAGGTAACTCAATGACATTGATGTATCATATGTTAAGCTAAACAGTTTAGATGTGCATGTGTTAAAGGGATGATGTATATAATGACTGGTTGAATGTTACGGTGTTCTGTTGTCCAAGCTGTGAGGATAGCATCTGTTAATTTGGCACTGGCTAATTTAAGTTTTTTTGTAATGAACAATTCGTGCAGTGTGTTTAGGTAGGGTGGAAGAAGGTCCGCAGCTGTACTTGTATGCTGATGTGTACTTTACTGTGTTATCTGCGAAGGAATCTATGCATACTTGTGGGGAGTAATTCGACAGTACTAGTATAGATTAAAGTGTGTGTGTGTGTGTGGCATAAGAATTGCAAGTCTGCCATAAACTTCTGACCAAGCATACTGATCAGGACTAGGACAAAAGTTTATACAAGGGGAGAGCACAAAATTCTTAAGGTACTACATACTCTAAGAGGGTAAATTTGGGTGTTTATACAGCAGCAGGACTCATTTCAGAAGCAGTGGTAACGCTGATTTCTTGGTAGGCTATGAATGGGATACATCAAACAAATCTTACACGTAAAAAAAAAAAAAATTAGAAATGGCGAGGTTAAGTAGCCTTGTCTAAACCCCATATAACTTAATTGACTTTAATGCTTAAAGTAAAAGTAAATAGTGACTGAATCACCTACATTCCTAAAGCCACAGAGGACAATCTCATTGTTGACAATTATAACATATGATGAGGTTTAGTTTCAGGAATTCTGCCTTTACAACGGCTCTCCTTAAATAATTATTTGAGGTTTCTTCTTATTTTATTATATAGATAAACTGTTCCCTAAAGTTACATACCAGTCTGCTGGTGTTAATCTATAGTATTTTCAATTTTCCTTATTTTTTCAGAATTTAAAGATTATTTCTTGTTTCAACAATACCTTTATACAGTATACATATAGTCCCTTTTTTTTTTTTTTTTTTTCAAACTTGGCTCTTTTCTACTCTCTTCTTGATATTTTAGGCACCAAAGCATAAAATGCTGGAGGTCTCTTTCCTCTGCTCCGCATCAAGTACAGTTTATGTTTCCACAAGTAAATCTTATGCATTTATTCAAAGGCAGCATATATATTCCATATTTGTATAATATTACGGATGAAGGTCTGCTTTCATATATTTCTTTTCTCCTCTTATGTCTTCCTTAAATTCCCAATATATATCTAGACTCTTTTTCACTTGCCTTCCCTTTCTCAATATCTTTGTATCCCATACTTTATCATGTTCAGTACATCTAACTTGTCCATATCATAAATTTTCTACTGCATTTATTTACCTGTATTTCTTTTCTCTTATTACCAGCTGTCTTATTATCTTTATTAATGGGTTTCCGTTCTCATGCATTATGGATTGTGGATATCTTGTCTGATCCAGAGCAATTCCTGTTGCCATTATTGATGAATCTATTTCCCCTCTTAATGTTGACTCTTGTGCATATTTTGGTGCTCCCAGTATTTGTCTATGAACAAAGATTTCAACTTTCTTTAAGTAGCTTTTTCTGATTTTGTGAAATTAATAATATTCCAAATATTGCGATGCAATATGCTTCCAGGAGACATCACCTATTGGAATTTTATTGCAACTGTTCAGTCATAGAGTAGGTTAAATTTGCTATTTGTTTAGCTTTTTGCATCGTATTTTCTTTGTATTCTTTATAGAAAAAAAATTAGTAGTATTGATTATTATTCCTAGGTGTTTAATCTACTTGGTAAATCATAATCCACTTATATTATCATGGTGCCTTATCTTATTAAATATAATTATTCCACATTTATATTAGTTTGTGCTTAACCCACACTCTTACTAACCTTTATTAGAGTATCAGTTTCTCCTTTGCTTCCTCAGCTGACTTGGCCAGTAACAATCCTTCACTGGCAAACTTTTCTATAGTTAGTATTATTTTAAAAGTAATTGATTCAAAAGTGTAGTTGATCTTGTGCATTCTTGTCGGATGCACAACTCCTTTTCATTTACATAACTTATGTATATACAATCGTTGCTATATATCTTAGCTATGAATTCTATTAAGTTAGAATGCACTTTATGCACCATGGTACTTGCATAATTTTCCCTATTTTAACTTAATTAAAGGCTTTAGCATAATCTATTGCTAGAGCAATCAGTGGTACTTTACCTAATAGCTACTTTCTATACAATATTTTAAGATTAATATATTATGTTCCATTCTCCCTTAATTAGATTAATCATTTTATTTCGTCATTTTCCCATATGTGAATTTCTATGGGTCTAAAAAATTTCAACTGGCAGAAGTAATATTATTTTCACAGTTAGTTCTCTACCTTTGGGTTGGTTACTTTTGGTATCATTTGTGTTCTTAACACCTTCCAGTAGTCTAGTATTACAACTGCCTGAAGTATATTGTTTGGGCATATATTTACAACTTCTAGAGATCTTTCACTCCTTAGAAGAATATTGTAGCAATCTGATTTTAAGCTATCTAGCCCTTTAGTTTTTCACTTTCTAGTAATGCCACTAATATTTTAGGGTTTAATTTGTGTTTTATTTATACTTCATACCCTATATGGTATTTCTATAACCACTCTTGTTCCTTTATAAGAGGATTCTAGGTGACCTCCCCTCTGTTAGGACACTATGTATTTCAGAAAGATAATTATATTCCCCAACTAACCTTTTTGATAAACGCCAATCCAGTATTTGAGTATTTACCTTTCGTCCCCGATCTTCTCACAGGACAAGAGGTGTGGAGGATTTCCTGTATGTTATTGACCTTCGATCTGAATAAGTATACATACTATGTCCAAATATATATATATATATATATATATATATATATATATATATATATATATATATATATATATATATATATATATATATATATATATATATATATATATATATATATATATATATATATATATATATATATATATATATATATATATATATATATATATATATATATATATATATATATATATATATATATATATATATATATTATATATATATATATATATATATATATATATATATATATATATATATATATATATATATATATATATATATATATATATATATATATATATATAATTGAGTATGAACCACCAATTGGAAAGACTAACCACTGTGTGTTGTTGATGGAGTATATCATTGAAGATATTCTGCCTGAGAGTACAGGCACTGAGGACATGAAAAGGAACTATCTAAAAGGTGATTACATCAAAATGAATGAGCTTTTTGCAGTTATTGACTGGAGAACCTTATTTCACAACAAATCTGTACAAGAAATATACGACATCTTTTGTGAGAAATATGGGAAGATAGTAGATTGCTGCATACCTGTCACCAAAGTAGGTGTAATTCATGCCAGAGAGAAATGGTTTGATAATAAGTGTAAAAGAGCTAAGGAGTGGAGAGACAAATGCTGGAAAAGGTATAGGAGGAGAAAAAACATAAATGCCTGGCAAACCTACAAATGAGCAAGAAATTATTACCTAAGTAAAAGAAAAGAGGCAAAGAGAGACTATGAAAGGGACATCACCAGGAAGGCTAAAGAAATCCCAAGCTTTTCCACAGCTCTATCAGAGGTAAACTGGAGGTAAAAGAACAGGTTTTAAGGCTTAAGAGAGCGGATGGAAGCATCACTGAGATGGATGAAGAGATTTGCAAAAATTGAACAAGTAGTTTCAGTCAGTATTTACAGTAGAAAATACCCCACCCCCTCAGATTTCAGAGATAGAAGCTCACGGGCCGGTATTAGAGAACATCAATCTTACAGACACAGAGGTATGTAAAGCGCTGATGGAGTTAGATGTTCATAGAGTTACAGGTCCTGATGATATATCCCCTCATGTACTTAAAAAATGTGCAAACCCAATATCAGTGGCAATAAGTATCATATTTAAAAAGTCACTGGAGTCAGGGGAGATTCCAAGATGCTGGAAACAAGCATACGTAATACCTATCTTCAAAAAGGGAAGGAGGGATACAGCTTTAAACTATAGACCAGTTTCCTTGACCAGCATAATTTGCAAAGTTATGGAAAAACTACTAAGTAAGCATATCTCTCTTCACTTGAAATCCTTCAACTTTCTGTCAGTGAGACAACATGGGCTTCAGAGAAGGTAGATCGACCGTAACAAACTTATGAGAATTTTATGATGAGGTAAGCCGAATCTTACAGGTAAGAGAGGGCTGGGCAGATTGCATATTTCTAGACGTTCATAAAGCTACAGGTCCTGATGATATATCCCCTCGTGTACTTAAAAAATGCGCAACCTCAATATCAGTGGCAATAAGAATCATATTTAAAAAGTCACTGGAGTCAGGGTAGATTCCAAAATCCTGGAAACAAGCACGCGTGATACCTATCTTCAAAAAGGGAAGGAGGGATACGACTCTAAACAATAGACCAGTTTCCTTGACCAGCATAATTTGCAAAGTTATGGAGAAACTACTAAGAAAGCATATCTCTCTTCACTTGAAATGCTTCAACTTTCTGTCAGTGAGACAACATGGCTTCAGAGAAGGTAGATCAACACTAACAAACTTATTAGAATTTTATGATGAGGTAAGCCGAATCTTACAGGAAAGAGAGGGCTTAGCAGATTGCATATTCCTAGACTTCCAGAAAGCATTTGACCCTGTTCCACATGGGAGACTTATTAGGAAGCTGCAAGCAATGGCTAGAATAGGTGGAAATGTCTTGGAATGGATAAAAACTTACTTAGAAGGAAGGGAACAGAGGGTTAGATTACCTAATTGTGATTACCTAATTGTGTTTACGGGAAAGAGCCCAAACCTCGTATCTTCACGTCTCCTCATCGGTTCCATTTTAGACTTAGTGATACTTATCATACCTGTCCTTAAAACTATGGATTGAGATAGCATTAACTACCTCCTCGCTTAGCGAATTCCAATTATCAACTACTCTTACACTGAAAAAGTATTTCCTTACATCCTGCAAAGAAGTTTTCTTACGAAGCTTCAAACTATAACCTCTAGTTCTAGAGCCAGCCATATCAAAATATCCATCCCTATCCACTCTATCATAAGCATGAAGGAATTTAAAGACTGTCACCATATCCCCCCTCACTCTTCTAGCTTCCAGTGATGGTAAGTCTAATTCCCTCAGCCTCTCATCATAACTGAGATTGCGTATTTCTGGCACCAGTTTCGTGGCAAGTCTTTGAACTTTTTCAAGCTTAGCTATGTGCTTTTTCAAGTGCGGATTCCAAAAGGGGGCTGCATATTCGAGTTTTTGCCTCACATAGGTTACATAAATATTTCTGAACATTTCCTTGTCCATGTGCCTGAAGGCTACCCTTACATTTGATAAGAATGCATATGCTGCCCTTACTATGCCATTTATATGTATTTCTGGAGACAAATCTGAAAGTATGTTTACTCCTAGGTCTCTCTCATTTTCTGTCTCTTGAAGTTGTACTCCAGCCACCGAGTAGTCAAGCTTGGGCCTTCTTGCACTTGTACCCATTCTCATTACCTTACATTTTGAAGTATTGAATTTCATTAGCCACTTTTCTGACCACTCATGCAGATTATTTATATCCTCCTGAAGTTCTCTAACATTGTTCTCTTTTTTTACTTTCTTCACAATCTTTGCATCATCTGCAAACATATTCATGAATGAATTTACAGACTCTGGCAGGTCATTTACATATACAAGGAACAAAAGAGGCCCTAAAACTGAACCCTGTGGAACTCCACTACTAACTCTTCTCCATTCAGATACTGAGTGTCTTACTCTAACCCTCTGTTCCCTTCCTTCTAAGTAAGTTTTTATCCATTCCAAAACATTTCCACCTATTCTAGCCATTGATTGCAGCTTCCTAATAAGTCTCCCATGTGGAACAGTGTCAAACGCTTTCTGGAAGTCTAGGAATATGCAATCTGCCCAGCCCTCTCTTTCCTGTAAAATTTGGCTTACCTCATCATAAAATTCTAATAAGTTTGTTACTGTTGATCTACCTTCTCTGAAGCCATGTTGCCTCACTGACAAAAAGTTGAAGGATTCCAAGTGAAAAGAGATATGTTTCCTTAGTAGTTTCTCCATAACTTTGCAAACTATGCTGGTCAAGGAAACTGGTCTATTGTTCAGAGCCGTATCCCTCCTTCCCTTTTTGAAGATAGGTCTCACATTTGCTTGTTTCCAGCATTTTGGAATCTCCCCCGACTCCAGTGACTCCTTAAATATGATACTTAGTGCCACTGATATTGTGTTTGTGCATTTTATAAGCACATGAGGGGATATGTCATCAGGACCTGTAGCTTTATGAACATCTAAATCCATCAGCGCTTTGCATACCTCTGTGGCTGTAAGGTTGATGTTCTCTAATACCAGCCCTTGAGCTTCTATCACTGCAATCTGAAGGGGTGGGGTATTTTCTACTGTAAATACTGACTGAAACTTCTTGTTCAATTCTTTGCAGATCTCTTCATCCGTCTCAGTGTCTGATGGAGAAGAGTTAGTACTGGAGTTCCACAGGGTTCAGTTTTAGTGCCACTTTTGTTCCTTGTATATCTAAATGACCTACCAGAGTCTGTAAAATTATTCATGAATATGCTTGCAGATGATGCAGAGATTGTGAAGAAAGTAAAAAACGAGAACAATGGTAGAGAACTTCAGGAAGATATAAATAGTCTGCATGGGTGGTCAGAAAAGTGGCCTAACGAAATTCAATACTTCAAAATGTAAGGTAATGAGAATGGGTACAAGTGCAAGAAGGCCCAAGCTTGACTAAACTGTGGCAGGAGTACAACTTCAAGAGACAAAAAATGAGAGAGATCTAGGAGTAAACATACTGGCAGATTTGTCTCCAGAAATACACATAAATGACATAGCAAGGGCAGCATATGCGTTCTTATCAAATGTAAGGGTAGCCTTCAGGCACATGGACAAGGAAATGTTCAGAAATATTTATGTAATCTATGTGAATTCAAAACTTGAATATGCAGCCCACTTTTGGAATCTGCACTTGAAAAAGCACATAGCTAATCTCGAAAAGTTCAAAGACATGCCACGAAACTGGTGCCAGAAATACGCTATCACAGTTACTATGAGAGGCTGAGGGAATTAGACTTACCATCACTCGAAGCTAGAAGATTGAGGGGGGATATGGTGACAGACTTTAAATTCTGTCATGGTTATGACAGAGTGGATAGGGATCGATATTTTGATATTGCAGGCTCTAGAACTAGTGTTCATAGTTTGAAGCTTCGTAAAAATACTATTTTGCAGGATGTAAGGAAATACTTTTTCAGTGTAAGAGTAGTTGATAATTGGAATTCGCTAAGCGAGGAGGTAGTTAATGCTATCTCAATCAATTGTTTCAAAGACAGGTATGATAAGAATCACTAAGCAGAAAATGGAACCGATCATTAGAGGGGAAGGTCAAGCTTTGGGCTCTTTCCCGTAAACAGAATCAGGTAATCACACACACACACACACACACACACACACACACACACACACACACACACACACACACACACACACACATACACTGAAAAAGTATTTCCTTGCATCCTGCAAAAAAGTATTTTTACGAAGCTTCAAACTATGACCACTAGTTCTAGAGCCTGCAATATCAAAATATCGATCCCTATCCACTCTGTCATAAACATGACAGAATTTAAAGTCTGTCACCATATCCCCCCTCAATCTTCTAGCTTCGAGTGATGGTAAGTCTAATTCCCTCAGCCTCTCATAGTAACTGTGATAGCATATTTCTGGCACCAGTTTCGTGGCATGTCTTTGAACTTTTCAAGATTAGCTATGTGCTTTTTCAAGTGCAGATTCCAAAAGTGGGCTGCATATTCAAGTTTTGGATTCACATAGATTACATAAATATTTCGGTATGGCTGGCTCTAGAACTAGAGGTCATAGTTTGAAGTTTCGCAAGAAAACTTCTTTGCAGGATGTAAGGAAATAGTTTTTCAGTGTAAGAGTAGTTGATAATTGGAATTCGCTAAGCGAGGAGGTAGTTAATGCTATCTCAATCCATAGTTTTAAGGACAGGTATGATAAGTATCACTAAGTCTAAAATGGAACCGATCAGGAGACGGGAAGATACGAGCTTTGGGCTCTTTCCCGTAAACGCAATTAGGTAATCACAATTAGGTAATCACACACACATGACTACCTAAGTAAAAGGAGAGAGGCAGAGAGAGATTATGAGAGGGACATCACCAGGAAGGCTAAAGAAAATCCCAAGCTTTTCCACAGCTTTATTAGAGGAAAACTGAAGGTAAAAGAACAGGTTTTAAGGCTAAAGAGAGCGGATGGAAGCATCACTGAGACGGATGAAGTGGCACTAAGTATCATATTTAAGGAGTCACTGGAGTCGGGGGAGATTCCAAGATGCTGGAAACAAGCAAATGTGATACCTATCTTCAAAAAGGGAAGGAGGGATACGGCTCTGAACAATAGACCAGTTTCCTTGACCAGCATAGTTTGCAAAGTTATGGAGAAACTACTAAGGAAACATATCTCTCTTCACTTGGAATCCTTCAACTTTTTGTCAGTGAGGCAACATAGCTTCAGAGAAGGTAGATCAACAGTAACAAACTTATTAGAATTTTATGATGAGGTAAGCCAAATCTTACAGGAAAGAGAGGGCTGGGCAGATTGCATATTCCTAGACTTCCAGAAAGCGTTTGACACTGTTCCACATGGGAGACTTATTAGGAAGCTGCACTCAATGGCTAGAATAGGTGGAAATGTTTTGGAATGGATAAAAACTTACTTAGAAGGAAGGGAACAGAGGGTTAGAGTAAGACACTCAGTGTCTGAATGGAGAAGAGTTAGTAGTGGAGTTCCACAAGGTTCAGTTTTAGGGCCACTTTTGTTCCTTGTATATGTAAATGACCTACCAGAGTCTGTAAATTCATTCATGAATATGTTTGCAGATTATGCAAATATTGTGAAGAAAGTAAAACACGAGAACAATGGTAGAGAACTTCAGGAGGATCTAAATAATCTGCATGAGTGGTCAGAAAAGTGGCTAATGAAATTCAGTACTTCAAAATGTAAGGTAATGAGAATGGGTACAAGTGCAAGAAGGCCCAAGCTTGACTACTCGGTGGCTGGAGTACAACTTCAAGAGACAGAAAATGAGAGAGACCTAGGAGTAAACATACTGGCAGATTTGTCTCGAGAAATACATATAAATGGCATAGTAAGGGCAGCATATGCATTCTTATCAAATGTAAGGGTAGCCTTCAGGCACATGGACAAGGAAATGTTCAGAAATATTTATGTAACCTATGTGAGGCCAAAACTCGAATATGCAGCCCCCTTTTTGAATCCGCACTTGAAAAGGCACATAGCTAAGCTTGAAAAAGTTCAAAGACATGCCACGAAACTGGTGCCAGAAATACGCAATCTCAGATATGATGAGAGGCTGAGGGAATTAGACTTACCATCACTCGAAGCTAGAAGATTAAGGTGGGATATGGTGACAGTCCTTAAATTCCTTCATGGTTATGATAGAGTGGATAGGGATCGATATTTCGATATGGCTGGCTCTAGAACTAGAGGTCATAGTTTGAAGCTTCGTAAGAAAACTTCTTTGCAGGATGTAAGGAAATACTTTTTCAGTGTAAGAGTAGTTGATAATTGGAATTCGCTAAGCAAGGAGGTAGTTAATGCTATCTCAATCCATAGTTTTAAGGACAGGTACGATAAGTATCACTAAGTCTAAAATGGAACCGATAAAGAGACGGGAAGATACGAGCTTTGGGCTCTTTTCCGTAAACACAATTAGGTAATCACAATTAGGTAATCACACACACACAGAAGAGATCTGCAAAGAATTGAACAAGGAGTTTCAGTCAGTATTTACAGTAGAAAATACCCCACTCCCTCAGATTGCAGTGATAGAAGCTCAAGGGCCGGTATTGGAGAACATCAACCTGACAGCCACAGAGGTATGCAAAGCGCTGATGGATTTAGATGTTCATAAAGCTACAGGTCCTGATGACATATCCCCTCATGTGCTTAAAAAATGCACAAACACAATATCAGTGGCACTAAGTATCATATTTAAGGAGTCACTGGAGTCGGGGGAGATTCCAAGATGCTGGAAACAAGCAAATGTGATACCTATCTTCAAAAAGGGAAGGAGGGATACGGCTCTGAACTATAGACCAGTTTCATTGACCAGCATAGTTTGCAAAGTTATGGAGAAACTACTAAGGAAACATATCTCTCTTCACTTGGAATCCTTCAACTTTTTGTCAGTGAGGCAACATGGCTTCAGAGAAGGTAGATCAACAGTAACAAACTTATTAGAATTTTATGATGAGGTAAGCCAAATCTTACAGGAAAGAGAGGGCTGGGCAGATTGCATATTCCTAGACTTCCAGAAAGCATTTGACACTGTTCCACATGGGAGACTTATTAGGAAGCTGCAATCAATGGCTAGAATAGGTGGAAATGTTTTGGAATGGATAAAAACTTACTTAGAAGGAAGGGAACAGAGGGTTAGAGTAAGACACTCAGTGTCTGAATGGAGAAGAGTTAGTAGTGGAGTTCCACAGGGTTCAGTTTTAGGGCCACTTTTGTTCCTTGTATATGTAAATGACCTACCAGAGTCTGTAAATTCATTCATGAATATGTTTGCAGATGATGCAAAGATTGTGAAGAAAGTAAAAAACGAGAACAATGGTAGAGAACTTTAGGAGGATCTAAATAATCTGCATGAGTGGTCAGAAAAGTGGCTAATGAAATTCAATACTTCAAAATGTAAGGTAATGAGAATGGGTACAAGTGCAAGAAGGCCCAAGCTTGACTACTCGGTGGCTGGAGTACAACTTCAAGAGACAGAAAATGAGAGAGATCTAGGAGTAAACATACTGGCAGATTTGTCTCCAGAAATACATATAAATGGCATAGTAAGGGCAGCATATGCATTCTTATCAAATGTAAGGGTAGCCTTCAGGCACATGGACAAGGAAATGTTCAGAAATATTTATGTAACCTATGTGAGGCCAAAACTCGAATATGCAGCCCCCTTTTGGAATCCGCACTTGAAAAGGCACATAGCTAAGCTTGAAAAAGTTCAAAGACATGCCACGAAACTGGTGCCAGAAATACGCAATCTCAGATATGATGAGAGGCTGAGGGAATTAGACTTACCATCACTCGAAGCTAGAAGAGTAAGGGGGGATATGGTGACAGTCCTTAAATTCCTTCATGGTTATGATAGAGTGGATAGGGATGGATATTTCGATATGGCTGGCTCTAGAACTAGAGGTCATAGTTTGAAGCTTCGTAAGAAAACTTCTTTGCAGGATGTAAGGAAATACTTTTTCAGTGTAAGAGTAGTTGATAATTGGAATTCGCTAAGCGAGGAGGTAGTTAATGCTATCTCAATCCATAGTTTTAAGGACAGGTACGATAAGTATCACTAAGTCTAAAATGGAACCGATCAAGAGACGGGAAGATACGAGCTTTGGGCTCTTTCCCGTAAACACAATTAGGTAATCACAATTAGGTAATCACACACACACAGAAGAGATCTGCAAAGAATTGAACAAGGAGTTTCAGTCAGTATTTACAGTAGAAAATACCCCACCCCCTCAGATTGCAGTGATAGAAGCTCAAGGGCCGGTATTAGAGAACATCAACCTGACAGCCACAGAGGTATGCAAAGCGCTGATGGATTTAGATGTTCATAAAGCTACAGGTCCTGATGACATATCCCCTCATGTGCTTAAAAAATGCACAAACACAATATCAGTGGCACTAAGTATCATATTTAAGGAGTCACTGGAGTCGGGGGAGATTCCAAGATGCTGGAAACAAGCAAATGTGATACCTATCTTCAAAAAGGGAAGGAGGGATACGGCTCTGAACTATAGACCAGTTTCATTGACCAGCATAGTTTGGAAAGTTATGGAGAAACTACTAAGGAAACATATCTCTCTTCACTTGGAATCCTTCAACTTTTTGTCAGTGAGGCAACATGGCTTCAGAGAAGGTAGATCAACAGTAACAAACTTATTAGAATTTTATGATGAGGTAAGCCAAATCTTACAGGAATGAGAGGGCTGGCCAGATTGCATATTCCTAGACTTCCAGAAAGCATTTGACACTGTTCCACATGGGAGACTTATTAGGAAGCTGCAATCAATGGCTAGAATAGGTGGAAATGTTTTGGAATGGATAAAAACTTGCTTAGAAGGAAGGGAACAGAGGGTTAGAGTAAGACACTCAGTGTCTGAATGGAGAAGAGTTAGTAGTGGAGTTCCACAGGGTTCAGTTTTAGGGCCACTTTTGTTCCTTGTATATGTAAATGACCTACCAGAGTCTGTAAATTCATTCATGAATATGTTTGCAGATGATGCAAAGATTGTGAAGAAAGTAAAAAATGAGAACAATGGTAGAGAACTTTAGGAGGATCTAAATAATCTGCATGAGTGGTCAGAAAAGTGGCTAATGAAATTCAATACTTCAAAATGTAAGGTAATGAGAATGGGTACAAGTGCAAGAAGGCCCAAGCTTGACTACTCGGTGGCTGGAGTACAACTTCAAGAGACAGAAAATGAGAGAGATCTAGGAGTAAACATACTGGCAGATTTGTCTCCAGAAATACATATAAATGGCATAGTAAGGGCAGCATATGCATTCTTATCAAATGTAAGGGTAGCCTTCAGGCACATGGACAAGGAAATGTTCAGAAATATTTATGTAACTTATGTGAGGCCAAAACTCGAATATGCAGCCCCCTTTTGGAATCCGCACTTGAAAAAGCACATAGCTAAGCTTGAAAAAGTTCAAAGACATGCCTCGAAACTGGTGCTAGAAATACGCAATCTCAGTTATGATGAGAGGCTGAGGGAATTAGACTTACCATCACTCGAAGCTAGAAGAGTGAGGGGGGATATGGTGACAGTCTTTAAATTCCTTCATGGTTATGATAGAGTGGATAGGGATCGATATTTTGATATGGCTGGCTCTAGAGCTAGAGGTCATAGTTTGAAGCTTCGTAAGAAAACTTCTTCGCAGGATGTAAGGAAATACTTTTTCAGTGTAAGAGTAGTTGATAATTGGAATTCGCTAAGCGAGGAGGTAGTTAATGCTATCTCAATCCATAGTTTTAAGGACAGGTATGATAAGTATCACTAAGTATAAAATGGAACCGATGAGGAGACGGGAAGATACGAGGTTTGGTCTCTTTCCCGTAAACACAATTAGGTAATCACAATTAGGTAATCACACTTAAGTAATCACACACACACACACAAAAGAGCTAAGGAGTTTAGAGACAAATGCTGGAAAAGGTATAGGAGGAGAAAAAACATAAATGCCTGGCAAACCTACAAAAGAGCAAGAAATGACTACCTAAGTAAAAGTAGAGAGGCAGAGAGAGACTATGAGAGGGACATCACCAGGAAGGCTAAAGAAAATCCCAAGCTTTTCCACAGCTTTATCAGAGGAAAAATGAAGATAAAAGAACAGGTTTTAAGGCTAAAGAGAGCGGATGGAAGCATCACTGAGACAGATGAAGAGATCTGCAAAGAATTGAACAAGGAGTTTCAGTCAGTATTTACAGTAGAAAATACCCCACCCCCTCAGATTGCAGTGATAGAAGCTCAAGGGCCGGCATTAGAGAACATCAACCTTACAGCCACAGAGGTATGCAAAGCGCTGATGGATTTAGATGTTTATAAAGCAACAGGTCCTGATGACATATCCCCTCATGTGCTTAAAAAATGCACAAACACAATATCAGTGGCACTAAGTATCATATTTAAGGAGTCACTGGAGTCGGGGGAGATTCCAAGATGCTGGAAACAAGCAAATGTGATACCTATCTTCAAAAAGGGAAGGAGGGATACGGCTCTGAACTATAGACCAGTTTCATTGACCAGCATAGTTTGCAAAGTTATGGAGAAACTACTAAGGAAACATATCTCTCTTTACTTGGAATCCTTCAACTTTTTGTCAGTGAGGCAACATGGCTTCAGAGAAGGTAGATCAACAGTAACAAACTTACTAGAATTTTATGATGAAGTAAGCCAAATCTTACAGGAAAGAGAGGGCTGGGCAGATTGCATATTCCTAGACTTCCAGAAGGCATTTGACACTGTTCCACATGGGAGACTTATTAGGAAGCTGCAATCAATGGCTAGAATAGGTGGAAATGTTTTGGAATGGATAAAAACTTACTTAGAAGGAAGGGAACAGAGGGTTAGAGTAAGACACTCAGTGTCTGAATGGAGAAGAGTTAGTAGTGGAGTTCCACAGGGTTCAGTTTTAGGGCCACTTTTGTTCCTTGTATATGTAAATGACCTACCAAAGTCTGTAAATTCATTCATGAATATGTTTGCAGATGATGCAAAGATTGTGAAGAAAGTAAAAAATGAGAACAATGGTAGAGAACTTCAGGAGGATCTAAATAATCTGCATGAGTGGTCAGAAAAGTGGCTAATGAAATTCAATACTTCAAAATGTAAGGTAATGAGAATGGGTACAAGTGCAAGAAGGCCCAAGCTTGACTACTCGGTGGCTGGAGTACAACTTCAAGAGACAGAAAATGAGAGAGATCTAGGAGTAAACATACTGGCAGATTTGTCTCCAGAAATACATATAAATGGCATAGTAAGGGCAGCATATGCATTCTTATCAAATGTAAGGGTAGCCTTCAGGCACATGGACAAGGAAATGTTCAGAAATATTTATGTAACCTATGTGAGGCCAAAACTCGAATATGCAGCCCCCTTTTGGAATCCGCACTTGAAAAAGCACATAGCTAAGCTTGAAAATGTTCAGAGTCATGCCACGAAACTGGTGCCAGAAATACGCAATCTCAGTTATGATGAGAGGCTGAGGGAATTAGACTTACCATCACTCGAAGCTAGAAGAGTGAGGGGGGATATGGTGACAGTCTTTAAATTCCTTCATGGTTATGATAGAGTGGATAGGGATCGATATTTTGATATGGCTGGCTCTAGAACTAGAGGTCATAGTTTGAAGCTTCGTAAGAAAACTTCTTCGCAGGATGTAAGGAAATACTTTTTCAGTGTAAGAGTAGTTGATAGTTGGAATTGGCTAAGCGAGGAGGTAGTTAATGCTATCTCAATCCATAGTTTTAATGACAGGTATGATAAGTATCACTAAGTATAAAATGGAAGCGATCAGGAGACGGGTAGATATGAGCTTTGTGCTCTTTCCCGTAAACACAAATAGGTAATCACAATTAGGTAATCACACACACACACACACACACACACACACACACACACACACACACACACACACTTCTTTCTATATTCTGTGAGAGGGAGAACATAAAAATGAGGCCATCTCTGTCCCAAACCTCTCCCACCCAGGGGTTGGGAGAAGGGGTAACCATCAGGGGACTTAAACAGAGAATCAAGAAGTTAGAGGAAATGGTTATGAGCCTTGATGATAAAATTTGGAATATGGATGGAGAAATGAAAGAGAATGAAACACTCAGAGAACAAATAAGATCTTTGGAGGAAGCAAATAAAGCACAAGGGCAGGAGAGAAAGGAACTAGAAAAAAGAATAAAGAAGCTGGAAGGGGAAAAGAGTCAACTAGAATCTAGAATTTCTAAACAAGAAGATAAAAACAAACAGCTGAATGACAACCTAAAGGAATTAGATGTTAGTTCACTGCTCCTTTCTGAGAGAGACGAGATTGCTGCTTGGAATGTCCAGATTAAGGAAAACATTGAACAGTTCAGAAAAGAGTTCCAGGAGCTGAATATGGAAAATGATGCCATGAAAACTTCCTTTGCTGATGCACTAAAGGGGAATGTGGCAGTAAAAGAGGCTGTAAAGGTGGTGGCACTGGAAAACATACAAACAGTTGACTATAAAGAGACAGTAATCGAAAAAATGAAAGACGTTGTGATGCAAAGGGCAAACCCACTCATCAGACAGGCACTTGATAAGGAGAAGACAGTGGTAATCTCAGGCATAAGTGAATCCCAGGAGCCAACATGGCAGTGGAGACTTGAAGAAAATAAAGCTAGGGTTGTAGACCTGATAAGAAAGCTTGGAGTAGTATGTGGTCCTGAGGATATTGTAAACATACACCGACTAGGTAAATATTCGAGGGAAGGAAAGCCGAGACCAACAAAAGTAACCTTTGAGAGAGGGGAAACATGTAGGGAAATATTGTTGAGAAAAAAAAGTCTAAAAGACCTTCAAGAATGCAAAGAAGTGTTCATTAGACGATACAGAACACAGGAAGAGATGGGAAAGATCAAAAACTTGTTGCAAGAGGCAAGAAAGTTAAATGATGAACGAAATGAAGAAGAGAAGAAAAATTTTCGTTACAGAGTACTTCCAGACAAAGGGGAGATAAAGAAGATAATGACAGAAGATCAGGGGATGGGGCCTCATTAAGATTGTTATACACAAATGCTGATGGATTAGCTGGTAAGGCAGTAGAATTAAAAGATAGGATTCACAACAGTAAGGCAGATATAGTAGCAATTACAGAGACTAAGTTGAGTGAGGACATAAACAGTGTCACAGTTTTTCCTAAGGGCTTCAGAATACTAAGGGTTGAAAGATCTGAGAGGACTGGTGGAGGGATAGCACTGCTCATAAGTGAGAGGATTCAAGTTGAAGAAATAAACTTGGCTATAGAAAGTGAGTTCAGGGAATTTCTTGTTGCTCGCATAAATACCGGGTCAGAGAGCATTATAATAACTGTTGTATACAACCCACCAAGGAACCAAAATAGGCTTGAAATTTATGAGGAAAGTCATATAGGTACTATTGAAGTCATAAACTCAGTTGTTAACATGGCACAGGAGAAAAAATGTAGGATTTTGATTATGGGAGACTTTAATCATAAAGAGATAGATTGGATAAATCTTGACCCACACAGTGGTGAGGAATCATTCGGGGCAAGATTCCTAGATTGCGTACAAGGGAATTTCCTACACCAACATGTAATGGAACCAACAAAGGCCAGGGGTGGGGATGAGCCATCACTACTTGATCTAGTGTTCACAGATAATGTGTTGGATATTGAAAATATTAAGTATAAACTACCAATTGGAAAGAGTGACCACTGTGTGTTGCTGATGGAGTATATCATTGAAGATATTCTTCCTGAGAGTAGAGGCACTGAGGACATGAGGAGGAACTATCCGAAAGGAGATTACATCAAAATGAATGAGCATTTTGCAGTTATTGACTGGAGAACCTTATTTTACAACAAATCTGTACAAGAAATGTATGACATCTTTTGTGAGAAATATGGGAAGATAGTAGATTGTTGCATACCTGTCACCAAAGTAGGTGTAATTCATGCCAGAGAGAAATGGTTCGATAATGGGTGTAAAAGAGCTAAGGAGTGGAGAGACAAATGCTGGAAAAGGTATAGGAGGAGAAAAAACATAAATGCCTGCCAAACCTACAAAAGAGCAACAAATGACTACCTAAGTAAAAGGAGAGAGGCAGAGAGAGACTATGAGAGGGACATCACCAGGAAGGCTAAAGAAAATCCCAAGCTTTTCCACAGCTTTATCAGAGGAAAACTGAAGGTAAAAGAACAAGGATGAAGAGATCTGCAAAGAATTGAACAAGGAGTTTCAGTCAGTATTTACAGTAGAAAATACCCCACCCCCTCAGATTGCAGTGATAGAAGCTCAAGGGCCGGTATTAGAGAACATCAACCTTACAGCCACAGAGGTATGCAAAGCGCTGATGGATTTAGATGTTCATAAAGCTACAGTTCCTGATGACATATCCCCTCATGTGCTTAAAAAATGCGCAAACACAATATCAGTGGCACTAAGTATCATATTTAAGGAGTCACTGGAGTCGGGGGAGATTCCAAGATGCTGGAAACAAGCAAATGTGATACCTATCTTCAAAAAGGGAAGAAGGGATACGGCTCTGAACTATAGACCAGTTTCCTTGACCAGCATAGTTTGCAAAGTTATGGAGAAACTACAAAGGAAAAATATCTCTCTTCACTTGGAATCCTTCAACTTTTTGTCAGTGAGGCAACATAGCTTCAGAGAAGGTAGATCAACAGTAACAAACTTATTAGAATTTTATGATGAGGTAAGCCAAATCTTACAGGAAAGAGAGGGCTGGGCAGATTGCATATTCCTAGACTTCCAGAAAGCGTTTGACACTGTTCCACATGGGAGACTTATTAGGAAGCTGCAATCAATGGCTAGAATAGGTGGAAATGTTTTGGAATGGATAAAAACTTACTTAGAAGGAAGGGAACAGAGGGTTAGAGTAAGACACTCAGTGTCTGAATGGAGAAGAGTTAGTAGTGGAGTTCCACAGGGTTCAGTTTTAGGGCCACTTTTGTTCCTTGTATATGTAAATGACCTACCAGAGTCTGTAAATTCATTCATGAATATGTTTGCAGATGATGCAAAGATTGTGAAGAAAGTAAAAAACGAGAACAATGGTAGAGAACTTCAGGAGGATCTAAATAATCTGCATGAGTGGTCAGAAAAGTGGCTAATGAAATTCAATACTTCAAAATGTAAGGCAATGAGAATGGGTACAAGTGCAAGAAGGCCCAAGCTTGACTACTCGGTGGCTGGAGTACAACTTCAAGAGACAGAAAATGAGAGAGATCTAGGAGTAAACATACTGGCAGATTTGTCTCCAGAAATACATATAAATGGCATAGTAAGGGCAGCATATGCATTCTTATCAAATGTAAGGGTAGCCTTCAGGCACATGGACAAGGAAATGTTCAGAAATATTTATGTAATCTATGTGAGGCCAAAACTCGAATATGCAGCCCCCTTTTGGAATCCGCACTTGAAAAAGCACATAGCTAAGCTTGAAAAAGTTCAAAGACATGCCACGAAACTTGTTCCAGAAATACACAATCGCAGTTATGATGAGAGGCTGAGGGAATTAGACTTACCATCACTCGAAGCTAGAAGAGTGAAGGGGGATATGGTGACAGTCTTTAAATTCCTTCATGGTTATGATAGAGTGGATAGGGATCGATATTTTGATATGGCTGGCTCTAGAACTAGAGGTCATAGTTTGAAGCTTCGTAAGAACACTTCTTTGCAGGATGTAAGGAAATACTTTTTCAGTGTAAGAGTAGTTGATAATTGGAATTTGCTAAGCGAGGAGGTAGTTAATGCTATCTCAATCCATAGTTTTAAGGACAGATATAATAAGTATCACTAAGTCTAAAATGGAACCGATGAGGAGACGGGAAGATATGAGCTTTGGGCTCTTTCCCGTAACCACAATTAGGTAATCACAATTAGGTAATCACACACACACACACACACCCACCTGTCAACAGTACTGAGTTAAGTTGCCAAGTAGTACAGCTGTCTTATTTTCTTCATTTTTTTTTTTTTTGCTTTTCTTTTAGCTTTCTCTTTTACTATTTTGTTTTTATTTTGTATATATATTGAGTTAAATGTAAAGTCTAATCCTGTGATAACATATCTTGGTTAGCAAGTGAGTTTATCAGTTAGGAAGAATATATAGCAGAAACAGGTGGGTGCCACCTCAGACACAGGTTCGAATTTTTCCTTCAGGTTTGACTTTTGTTTTGTTGCATTTTTTTTCTTTTTCTTTTTATCCTTAAACTACCATGGTCAAGTTTTTAAGTTAAGATGTGTGTTACCAGAAAAGAGATAAACTGAGTCACTAAATAGCACTTATATGGAGATATAAAAATTCGGTGTGAAGCTTAATTAAAAGTTTTTCTCTTTTTTTTTCCTCTTTCTCGTCTTCTTTCTATATTCTGTGAGAGGGAGAACATAAAAATGACGCCATCTCTGTCCCAAACCTCTCCCAGCCATGGGTCGGTAGGAGGGGTAGCCATCAGGAGACTTAAACAGAAAATCAAGAATTTAGAGGAAATGGTTATAAGCCTTGATGATAAAATTCGGAATATGGATGGAGAAATGAAAGAGAATGAAACACTCAGAGAGCAAATAAGATCTTTGGAGGAAACAAATAAAACACAAGGGCAGGAGAGAAAGGAACTAGAAAAAAGAATAAAGAAGCTGGAAGGGGAAAAGAGTCAACTAGAATCTAGAATTTCTAAACAAGAAGATAAAAACAAACAGCTGAATGACAACCTAAAGGAATTAGATGTTAGTTCACTGCTCTCTTCTGAGAGAGATGAAATTGCTGCTTGGAATGTCCAGATTAAGGAAAACATTGAACAGTTCAGAAAAGAGTTCTAGGAGCTGAATATGGAAAATGATGCCATGAAAACTTCCTTTGCTGATGCACTAAAGGGGAATGTGGCAGTAAAAGAGGCTGTAAAGGTGGTGGCACTGGAAAACATACAAACAGTTGACTATAAAGAGACAGTAATCGAAAAAATGAAAGACGTTGTGATGCAAAGGGCAAACCCACTCATCAGACAGGCACTTGATAAGGAGAAGACAGTGGTAATCTCAGGCATAAGCGAGTCCCAGGAGCCAACATGGCAGAGGGGACTTGAAGAAAATAAAGCTAGGGTTGTAGACCTGATAAGAAAGCTTGGAGTAGTATGTGGTCCTGAGGATATTGTAAACATACACCAACTAGGTAAATATTCGAGGGAAGGAAAGCCGAGACCAACAAAAGTAACCTTTGAGAGAGGGGAAACATGTAGGGAAATATTGTTGAGAAAAAAAAGTCTAAAAGACCTTC
Source organism: Halocaridina rubra (assembly GCA_037179515.1). Lineage (NCBI taxonomy): Eukaryota > Metazoa > Arthropoda > Malacostraca > Decapoda > Atyidae > Halocaridina > Halocaridina rubra. The sequence goes on along the minus strand of JAXCGZ010004746.1, from coordinate 10,397 downwards.
AAGAATTCAAAGAAGTGTTCATTAGACGATACAGAACACAGGAAGAGATGGGAAAGATAAAAAACTTGTTGCAAGAGGCAAGAAGGTTAAATGATGAAAGAAATGAAGAAGAGAAGAAAAATTTTCATTACAGAGTTCTTCCAGACAAAGGGGAGATAAAGAAGATAATGACAGAAGATCAGGGGATGGGGCCTCATTAAGATTGTTATGCAGAATGCTGATGGATTAGCTGGTAAGGCAGTAGAATTAAAAGATAGGATTCACAACAGTAAGGCAGATATAGTAGCAATTACAGAGACTAAGTTGAGTGAGGACATAAACAGTGTCACAGTTTTTCCTAAGGGCTTCAGAATACTAAGGGTTGAAAGATCTGAGAGGACTGGTGGAGGGATAGTACTGCTCATAAGTGAAAGGATTCAAGTCGAAGAAATAAACTTGGCTATAGAAAGTGAGTTCAAGGAATTTCTTGTTGCTCACATAAATACTGGGTCAGAGAGCATTACAATAACTGTTGTATACAACCCACCAAGGAACCAAACTAGGCTTGAAGTTTATGAGGAAAGTCATATAGGTACTATTGAAGTCATAAACTCAGTTGTTAACATGGCACGGGAAAAAAAATGTAGGATTTTGATTATGGGAGACTTTAATCATAAAGAGATAGATTGGATAAATCTTGACCCACACAGTGGTGAGGACTCATTCGGGGCAAGATTCCTAGATTACGTACAAGGGAATTTCCTACACCAACATGTAATGGAACCAACAAGGGCCAGGGGTGGGGATGAGCCATCACTACTTGATCTAGTGTTCACAGATAATGTGTTGGATATTGAAAAAATTGAGTATGAACCACCAATAGGAAAGAGTGACCACTGTGTGTTGTTGATGGAGTATATCATTGAAGATATTCTTCCTAAGAGTAGAGGCACTGAGGACATGAGGAGGAACTATCCGAAAGGAGATTACATCAAAATGAATGAGCTTTTTGCAGTTATTGACTGGAGGACCTTATTTTACAACAAATCTGTAAAAGAAATGTATGACATCTTTTGTGAGAAATATGGGAAGATAGTAGATTGCTGCATACCTGTCACCAAATTAGGTGTAATTCATGCCAGAGAGAAATGGTTCGATAATGGGTGTAAAAGAGCTAAGGAGTGGAGAGACAAATGCTGGAAAAGGTATAGGAGGAGAAAAAACATAAATGTCTGGCAAACCTACAAAAGAGCAACAAATGACTACCTAAGTAAAAGGAGAGAGGCAGAGAGAGACTATGAGAGGGACATCACCAGGAAGGCTAAAGAAAATCCCAAGCTTTTCCACAGCTTTATCAGAGGAAAACTGAAGGTAAAAGAACAGGTTTTAAGGCTAAAGAGAGCGGATGGAAGCATCACTGAGACAGATGAAGAGATCTGCAAAGAATTGAACAAGGAGTTTCAGTCAGTATTTACAGTAGAAAATACCCCACCCCCTCAGATTGCAGTGATAGAAGCTCAAGGGCCGGTATTAGAGAACATCAACCTTACAGCCACAGAGGTATGCAAAGCGCTGATGGATTTAGATGTTCATAAAGCTACAGGTCCTGATGACATATCCCCTCATGTGCTTAAAAAATGCGCAAACAAAATATCAGTGGCACTAAGTATCATATTTAAGGAGTCACTGGAGTCGGGGGAGATTCCAAGATGCTGGAAACAAGCAAATGTGATACCTATCTTCAAAAAGGGAAGGAGGGATACGGCTCTGAACTATAGACCAGTTTCCTTGACCAGCATAGTTTGCAAAGTTATGGAGAAACTACTAAGGAAACATATCTCTCTTCACTTGGAATCCTTCAACTTTTTGTCAGTGAGGCAACATGGCTTCAGAGAAGGTAGATCAACAGTAACAAACTTATTAGAATTTTATGATGAGGTAAGCCAAATCTTACAGGAAAGAGAGGGCTGGGCAGATTGCATATTCCTAGACTTCCAGAAAGCGTTTGACACTGTTCCACATGGGAGACTTATTAGGAAGCTGCAATCAATGGCTAGAATAGGTGGAAATGTTTTGGAATGGATACAAACTTACTTAGAAGGAAGGGAACAGAGGGTTAGAGTAAGACACTCAGTGTCTGAATGGAGAAGAGTTAGTAGTGGAGTTCCACAGGGTTCAGTTTTAGGGCCACTTTTGTTCCTTGTATATGTAAATGACCTACCAGAGTCTGTAAATTCATTCATGAATATGTTTGCAGATGATGCAAAGATTGTGAAGAAAGTAAAAAACGAGAACAATGGTAGAGAACTTCAGGAGGATCTAAATAATCTGCATGAGTGGTCAGAAAAGTGGCTAATGAAATTCAATACTTCAAAATGTAAGGTAATGAGAATGGGTACAAGTGCAAGAAGGCCCAAGCTTGACTACTCGGTGGCTGGAGTACAACTTCAAGAGACAGAAAATGAGAGAGATCTAGGAGTAAACATACTGGCAGATTTGTCTCCAGAAATACATATAAATGGCATAGTAAGGGCAGCATATGCATTCTTATCAAATGTAAGGGTAGCCTTCAGGCACATGGACAAGGAAATGTTCAGAAATATTTATGTAACCTATGTGAGGCCAAAACTCGAATATGCAGCCCCCTTTTGGAATCCGCACTTGAAAAAGCACATAGCTAAGCTTGAAAAAGTTCAAAGACATGGCACGAAACTGGTGCCAGAAATACGCAATCTCAGTTATGATGAGAGGCTGAGGGAATTAGACTTACCATCACTCGAAGCTAGAAGAGTGAAGGGGGATATGGTGACAGTCTTTAAATTCCTTCATGGTTATGATAGAGTGGATAGGGATCAATATTTTGATATGGCTGGCTCTAGAACTAGAGGTCATAGTTTGAAGCTTCGAAAGAAAACTTCTTTGCAGGATGTAAGGAAATACTTTTTCAGTGTAAGAGTAGTTGACAATTGGAATTGGCTAAGCGAGGAGGTAGTTAATGCTATCTCAATCCATAGTTTTAAGGACAGGTATGATAAGTATCACTAAGTATAAAATGGAAGCGATCAGGAGACGGGTAGATATGAGCTTTGGGCTCTTTCCCGTAACCACAATTAGGTAATCACAATTAGGTAATCACACACACACACACACACACCCACCTGTCAACAGTACTGAGTTAAGTTGCCAAGTAGTACAGCTGTCTTATTTTCTTCATTTTTTTTTTTTGCTTTTCTTTTAGCTTTCTCTTTTACTATTTTGTTTTTATTTTGTATATATATTGAGTTAAATGTAAAGTCTAATCCTGTGATAACATATCTTGGTTAGCAAGTGAGTTTATCAGTTAGGAAGAATATATAGCAGAAACAGGTGGGTGCCACCTCAGACACAGGTTCGAATTTTTCCTTCAGGTTTGACTTTTGTTTTGTTGCATTTTTTTTTCTTTTTCTTTTTATCCTTAAACTACCATGGTCAAGTTTTTAAGTTAAGATGTGTGTTACCAGAAAAGAGATAAACTGAGTCACTAAATAGCACTTATATGGAGACATAAAAATTCGGTGTGAAGCTTAATTAAAAGTTTTTCTCTTTTTTTTCCTCTTTCTCGTGTTCTTTCTATATTCTGTGAGAGGGAGAACATAAAAATGACGCCATCTCTGTCCCAAACCTCTCCCATCCATGGGTCGGTAGGAGGGGTAGCCATTAGGAGACTTAAACAGAAAATCAAGAATTTAGAGGAAATGGTTATAAGCCTTGATGATAAAATTCGGAATATGGATGGAGAAATGAAAGAGAATGAAACACTCAGAGAGCAAATAAGATCTTTGGAGGAAACATATAAAGCACAAGGGCAGGAGAGAAAGGAACTAGAAAAAAGAATAAAGAAGCTGGAAGGGGAAAAGAGTCAACTAGAATCTAGAATTTCTAAACAAGAAGATAAAAACAAACAGCTGAATGACAACCTAAAGGAATTAGATGTTAGTTCACTGCTCTCTTCTGAGAGAGATGAAATTGCTGCTTGGAATGTCCAGATTAAGGAAAACATTGAACAGTTCAGAAAAGAGTTCCAGGAGCTGAATATGGAAAATGATGCCATGAAAACTTCCTTTGCTGATGCACTAAAGGGGAATGTGGCAGTAAAAGAGGCTGTAAAGGTGGTGGCACTGGAAAACATACAAACAGTTGACTATAAAGAGACAGTAATCGAAAAAATGAAAGACGTTGTGATGCAAAGGGCAAACCCACTCATCAGACAGGCACTTGATAAGGAGAAGACAGTGGTAATCTCAGGCATAAGCGAGTCCCAGGAGCCAACATGGCAGGGGAGACTTTAAGAAAATAAAGCTAGCGTTGTAGACCTGATAAGTAAGCTTGGAGTAGTATGTGGTCCTGAGGATATTGTAAGCATACACCAACTAGGTAAATATTCGAGGGAAGGAAAGCCGAGACCAATAAAAGTAACCTTTGAGAGAGGGGAAACATGTAGGGAAATATTGTTGAGAAAAAAAAGTCTAAAAGACCTTCAAGAATGCAAAGAAGTGTTCATCAGACGATACAGAACACAGGAAGAGATGGGAAAGATCAAAAACTTGTTGCAAGAGGCAAGAAGGTTAAATGATGAAAGAAATGAAGAAGAGAAGAAAAATTTTCGTTACAGAATACTTCCAGACAAAGGGGAGATAAAGAAGATAATGACAGAAGATCAGGGGATGGGGCCTCATTAAGATTGTTATACACAAATGCTGATGGATTAGCTGGTAAGGCAGTAGAATTAAAAGATAGGATTCACAGCAGTAAGGCAGATATAGTAGCAATTACAGAGTCTAAGTTGAGTGAGGACATAAACAGTGTCACAGTTTTTCCTAAGGGCTTCAGAATACTAAGGGTTGAAAGATCTGAGAGGACTGGTGGAGGGATAGCACTGCTCATAAGTGAGAGGATTCAAGTTGAAGAAATAAACTTGGCTATAGAAAGTGAGTTCAGGGAATTTCTTGTTGCTCGCATAAATACTGGGTCAGAGAGCATTATAATAACTGTTGTATACAACCCACCAAGGAACCAAAATAGGCTTGAAATTTATGAGGAAAGTCATATAGGTACTATTGAAGTCATAAACTCTGTTGTTAACATGGCACGGGAGAAAAAATGTAGGAGTTTGATTATGGGAGACTTTAATCATAAAGAGATAGATTGGATAAATCTTGACCCACACAGTGGTGAGGACTCATTTGGGGCAAGATTCCTAGATTGCGTACAAGGGAATTTCCTACACCAACATGTAATGGAACCAACAAGAGCCAGGGGTGGGGATGAGCCATCACTACTTGATCTAGTGTTCACAGATAATGTGTTGGATATTGAAAATATTGAGTATGAACCACCAATTGGAAAGAGTGACCACTGTGTGTTGTTGATGGAGTATATCATTGAAGATATTCTTCCTGAGAGTAGAGGCACTGAGGACATGAGGAGGAACTATCCGAAAGGAGATTACATCAAAATGAATGAGCTTTTTGCAGTTATTGACTGGAGAACCTTATTTTACAACAAATCTGTACAAGAAATGTATGACATCTTTTGTGAGAAATATGGGAAGATAGTAGATTGCTGCATACCTGTCACCAAAGTTGGTGTAATTCATGCCAGAGAGAAATGGTTCGATAATGGGTGTAAAAGAGCTAAGGAATGGAGAGACAAATGCTGGAAAAGGTATAGGAGGAGAAAAAACATAAATGCCTGGCAAACCTACAAAGGGCAACAAATGACTACCTAAGTAAAAGGAGAGAGGCAGAGAGAGATTATGAGAGGGACATCACCAGGAAGGCTAAAGAAAATCCCAAGCTTTTCCACAGCTTTATCAGAGGAAAACTGAAGGTAAAAGAACAGGTTTTAAGGCTAAAGAGAGCGGATGGAAGCATCACTGAGACGGACGAAGAGATCTGCAAAGAATTGAACAAGGAGTTTCAGTCAGTATTTACAGTAGAAAATACCCCACCCCCTCAGATTGCAGTGATAGAAGCTCAAGGGCCGGTATTAGAGAACATCAACCTTACAGCCACAGAGGTATGCAAAGCGCTGATGGATTTAGATGTTCATAAAGCTACAGGTCCTGATGACATATCCCCTCATGTGCTTAAAAAATGCGCAAACACAATATCAGTGGCACTAAGTATCATATTTAAGGAGTCACTGGAGTCGGGGGAGATTCCAAGATGCTGGAAACAAGCAAATGTGATACCTATCTTCAAAAAGGGAAGGAGGGATACGGCTCTGAACTATAGACCAGTTTCCTTGACCAGCATAGTTTGCAAAGTTATGGAGAAACTACTAAGGAAACATATCTCTCTTCACTTGGAATCCTTCAACTTTTTGTCAGTGAGGCAACATGGCTTCAGAGAAGGAAGATCAACAGTAACAAACTTATTAGAATTTTATGATGAGGTAAGCCAAATCTTACAGGAAAGAGAGAGCTGGGCAGATTGCATATTCCTAGACTTCCAGAAAGCGTTTGACACTGTTCCACATGGGAGACTTATTAGGAAGCTGCAATCAATGGCTAATAGGTGGAAATATCTTGGAATGGATAAAAACTTACTTAGAATGAAGGGAACAGAGGGTTAGAGTAAGACACTCAGTGTCTGAATGGAGAAGAGTTAGTAGTGGAGTTCCACAGGGTTCAGTTTTAGGGCCACTTTTGTTCCTTGTATATGTAAATGACCTACCAGAGTCTGTAAATTCATTCATGAATATGTTTGCAGATGATGCAAAGATTGTGAAGAAAGAAAAAAACGAGAACAATGGTAGAGAACTTCAGGAGGGTCAGAAAAGTGGCTAATGAAATTCAATACTTCAAAATGTAAGGTAATGAGAATGGGTACAAGTGCAAGAAGGCCCAAGCTTGACTACTCGGTGGCTGGAGTACAACTTCAAGAGACAGAAAATGAGAGAGATCTAGGAGTAAACATACTGGCAGATTTGTCTCCAGAAATATATATAAATGGAATAGTAAGGGCAGCATATGCATTCTTATCAAATGTAAGGGTAGCCTTCAGGCACATGGACAAGGAAATGTTCAGAAATATTTATGTAACCTATGTGAGGCCAAAACTCGAATATGCAGCCCCCTTTTAGAATCCGCACTTGAAAAAGCACATAGCTAAGCTTGAAAAAGTTCAAAGACATGCCACGAAACTGGTGCCAGAAATACGCAATCTCAGTTATGATGAGAGGCTGAGGGAATTAGACTTACCATCACTCGAAGCTAGAAGAGTAAGGGGGGATATGGTGACAGTCTTTAAATTCCTTCATGGTTATGATAGAGTGGATAGGGATCGATATTTTGATATGGCTGGCTCTAGAACTAGAGGTCATAGTTTTAAGCTTCGTAAGAAAACTTCTTTGCAGGATGTAAGGAAATACTTTTTCTGTGTAAGAGTAGTTGATAATTGGAATTGGCTAAGCGAGGAGGTAGTTAATGCTATCTCAATCCATAGTTTTAAGGACAGGTATGATAAGTATCACTAAGTCTAAAATGGAACCGATCAGGAGACGGGAAGATACGAGCTTTGGGCTCTTTCCCGTAAACACAATTAGGTAATCACAATTACGTAATCACACACACACACACACACACACACACACACTTCTAAACAAGAAGATAAAAACAAACAGCTGAATGACAACCTAAAGGAATTAGATGTTAGTTCACTGCTCTCTTCTGAGAGAGACGAGATTGCTGCTTGGAATGTCCAGACTAAGGAAAACATTGAACAGTTCAGAAAAGAGTTCCAGGAGCTGAATATGGAAAATGATGCCATGAAAACTTCCTTTGCTGATGCACTAAAGGGGAATGTGGCAGTAAAAGAGGCTGTAAAGGTGGTGGCACTGGAAAACATACAAATAGTTGACTATAAAGAGACAGTAATCGAAAAAATGAAAGACGTTGTGATGGAAAGGGCAAACCCACTCACCAGACAGGCACTTGATAAGGAGAAGACAGTGGTAATCTCAGGCATAAGAGAATCCCAGGAGCCAACATGGCAGGGGAGACTTGAAGAAAATAAAGCTAGGGTTGTAGACCTGATAAGAAAGCTTGGAGTAGTATCTGGTCCTGAGGATATTGTAAACATACACCAACTAGGTAAATATTCGAGGGAAGGAAAGCCGAGACCAACAAAAGTAACCTTTGAGAGAGGGGAAACATGTAGGGAAATATTGTTGAGAAAAAAAATCTAAAAGACCTTCAAGAATTCAAAGTGTTCATTAGACGATACATAACACAGGAAGAGATGGGAAAGATCAAAAACTTGTTGCAAGAGGCAAGAAGGTTAAATGATGAAAGAAATGAAGAACAGGAGAAAAATTTTCATTACAGAGTTCTTCCAGACAAAGGGGAGATAAAGAAGATAATGACAGAAGATCAGGGGATGGGGCCTCATTAAGATTGTTATACACAAATGCTGATGGATTAGCTGGTAAGGCAGTAGAATTAAAAGATAGGATTCACAACAGTAAGGCAGATATAGTAGCAATTACAGAGACTAAGTTGAGTGAGGACATAAACAGTGTCACAGTTTTTCCTAAGGGCTTCAGAATACTAAGGGTTGAAAGATCTGAGAGGACTGGTGGAGGGATAGCACTGCTCATAAGTGAAAGGATTCAAGTTGAAGAAATAAACTTGGCTATAGAAAGTGAGTTCAAGGAATTTCTTGTTGCTCACATAAATACTGGGTCAGAGAGCATTTTAATAACTGTTGTATACAACCCACCAAGGAACCAAAATAGGCTTGAAGTTTATGAGGAAAGTCATATAGGTACTATTGAAGTCATAAACTCAGTTGTTAACATGGCACAGGAAAAAAAATGTAGGATTTTGATTATGGGAGACTTTAATCATAAAGAGATAGATTGGATAAATCTTGACCCATACAGTGGTGAGGACTCATGCGGGGCAAGATTCCTAGATTGTGTACAAGGGAATTTCCTACACCAACATGTAATGGAACCAACAAGGGCCAGGGGTGGGGATGAGCCATCACTACTTGATCTAGTGTTCACAGATAATGTATTGGATATTGAAAAAAACTGAGTATGAACCACCAATTGGAAAGAGTGACCACTGTGTGTTGTTGATGGAGTATATCATTGAAGATATTCTTCCTGAGAGTAGAGGCACTGAGGACATGAGGAGGAACTATCCGAAAGGAGATTACATCAAAATGAATGAGCTTTTTGCAGTTATTGACTGGAAAACCTTATTTTACAACAAATCTGTACAAGAAATGTATGACATCTTTTGTGAGAAATATGGGAAGATAGTAGATTGCTGCATACCTGTCACCAAAGTTGGTGTAATTCATGCTAGATTGAAGTGGTTCGATAATGAGTGTAAAAGAGCTAAGGAGTGGAGAGACAAATGCTGGAAAAGGTGTAGGAGGAGAAAAAACATAAATGCCTGGCAAACCTACAAAAGAGCAACAAATGACTACCTAAGTAAAAGGAGTGAGGCAGAGAGAGACTATGAGAGGGACATCACCAGGAAGGCTAAAGAAAATCCCAAGCTTTTCCACAGCTTTATCAGAGGAAAACTGAAGGTAAAAGAACAGGTTTTAAGGCTAAAGAGAGCGGATGGAAGCATCACTGAGACGGATGAAGAGATCTGCAAAGAATTGAACAAGGAGTTTCAGTCAGTATTTACAGTAGAAAATACCCCACCCCCTCAGATTGCAGTGATAGAAGCTCAAGGGCCGGTATTAGAGAACATCAACCTTACAGCCACAGAGGTATGCAAAGCGCTGATGGATTTAGATGTTCATAAAGCTACAGATCCTTATGACATATCCCCTCATGTGCTTAAAAAAATGTGCATACTCAATATCATTGGCAATAAGTATCATATTTAAAAAGTCACTGGATTCGGGGGAGATTCCAAGATGCTGGAAACAAGCAAATGTGATACCTATCTTCAAAAAGGGAAGGAGGGATACGGCTCTGAACTATAGACCAGTTTCCTTGACCAGCATAGTTTGCAAAGTTATGGAGAAACTACTAAGGAAACATATCTCTCTTCACTTGGAATCCTTCAACTTTTTGTCAGTGAGGCAACATGGCTTCAGAGAAGGTAGATCAACAGCAACAAACTTATTAGAATTCTATGATGAGGTAAGCCGAATCTTACAGGAAAGAGAGGGCTGAGCAGATTGCATATTCTTAGACTCCCAGAAAGCGTTTGACACTGTTCCACATGGGAGACTTATTAGGAAGCTGCAAGCAATGGCTAGAATAGGTGGAAATGGTTTGGAATGGATAAAAACTTACTTAGAAGGAAGGGAACAGAGGGTTAGAGTAAGACACTCAGTGTCTGAATGGAGAAGAGTTAGTAGTGGAGTTCCACAGGGTTCAGTTTTAGGGCCACTTTTGATCCT
>JAXCGZ010004745.1:27500-32400 GCA_037179515.1 Halocaridina rubra | reverse complement strand
GTTGTTTTGCATTTCAGATACATGATTACGAACTAAGTAACAGATTTGAAACTTTTATGAAGAGAATATAATGTGAATGCACCAAAGAGGTCGCTGTATTAAGAACTGTCAATGTATTTCAATATCTTTATAAACAATATCTATGACTTTGGAGAGATATGAGTACAGTATCTGCATGAGTCAGTGTACTCTGATCACATCTTCTTTAACATCCAATGGTAAATTTTATATTAGCCATGTAATAAAACATTGCATCCACATTACACACATTCTAGGTTTATGATCTTAGTTAATGACTGATGAAAACAACACAATCCATCAAAATGACATTTAAAAGACTGACCTAATGCATGAACTGGCTGGTAATCTAAATCTGCTTTGCTGGTAGGGTGTTCAAAGATGGTTGTCAACTGCTCATTAATCCACTCAAGAGGGTCATCATAGTCATTTAGCAATAAAGTAGTTTCCTAATAAAAAAATTTTTAAATCAAATATATTCTACAAAACAGTGAACTGGAAGAAAGAATAATGTAAGCAAACAAACATTGAGCAGGAAGTGCATGAAATCTATAGGTATGCACTGATATAACTGAATAATTTGTATTTTTTCAGCTGGGCTTGTTGATTGAATTATGATAATAATAACAATCAGTTATTACAGCAACAAACACTCTCAATATAATGCACATAAATATATAGAATATTTATATATAATAAAATGCTAAAATAAACTACCTGTCCCTGATGTAAAAAGGCAACAGCAGGTGTCACAAGTTGGTTTCTCTCTATTCTGAGTTTTTTAACAGCCTCATCACTTATTTTGCCACTGTATCCAGAGTAAAATTTAGCATTAGTAAACATGAGAATATATCCTAACAATGCATTCAGCAGAAATCTCACTTTACTGCAAAATACTCAAAAGCTAAATATAAAAATGTAAAATAAAAAAAAAATAAAAAGTTTCAAGCAAATCAACATATAATTTTTTTTTATACTCTCATTAATTTTAATCTTCAAATTAAAAAAATTTATGCAAACAAGATTATCTGTAAATGATATTGCTACCTGCATAAGGATGTGGCCTAAATTGTCAAAGATATCTAATACATTGAGAATACTACATACAATACATCTATCTGTACACAAAAGGGGGGTGGCTTACTCTAAGCAAAAAACTTTTTAACTTTTTGCGAGAGGACAATACAAAGGAGGGGATTTCCAGTCCCCTTGCTCTTGCCTATTTAAATGACTTTTATGAGACAGGGACACAAGGAGGAAGTATTCTTGCCTGCCTCGGGGAACACTAGAGTACAAGGAAGTATATAAACTTACATATCAAGAGTGATTGTAGCAACAGTACCATGCAACAGCTGTGCTAGATCAGGAGCTAAGCTTATAACACGATGTTTGTTTGAAGTATCATATATTAGAATTACCCAAGGAAGAGATGTCCCATCATAAGGTGTTACCACTGTGTTTAATGAAGGAGAGACCTCCAATTCATGCTGAGAAAAAAAGATGAAATAAAAAAAATGGAGACATCAAGGCAAGTATTTTGACACTAAATATTACAAGGAGTGGAATTTTTAGCCATGATACTCATGAATGGGGTTAAGATTTGATTGCAAGATAGGTATAAAATACGGGAATCCCCAAGTTTTGTTTTTTACTATGAATTTTTACTTTTATTATTTCATTTAAATAAAAGTAAAACAAAATGTACTATCTCCAATGGGTACAGAAAAAAGAAACATGTCCAATAGTTTTTTAATAATATGAAAAATAGAAAAGGTATAGTAACAGTGTATTACATACATATAAAAAGAAAAGCCGATAATTCTCTCTCTCATGGATTAAGTCAGCTTAATCCAATATTATTGTTATAACTATAATACTGTGATGAAAAGTAACAGGTAAGTACTAATGTACAGCACAGCATTATACTGTATTACACACACATATATATATATATCTTATGTATGTATGTGTATTAATATTATGTTTATATTATTACCCTATTCACTATTATGCAATAAATACGTACTGGACTATGCTTGCTACACTATGACCTTGCAAGTTGAAATGACAGTTGGTTGCTACCTCCCCCAATCTGACATAACCAGAGCCTCTTTCCTCTTCTTGCAGTGTACACAGTACTGTATGTGTATATTAGACACACTCGCATATTTGAAACCGTTAGTAAGAGTCTTCTCTCTTTCTCTTATATCATACGATTATCATTATTATTATTATTATTACCATTATCATTATTATTAGTGCTGTTGTTGTTGTTATTGTTGTGGGACTTTGAACTGATGCCAACGCAAAGAACTTTTCATGCACTTTCTCTCTCTCTTGCATCATAGGTATTATTTTAATTATTATTATTATTATTATTATCACTGTCGTTGCTGTTGTGAGACAGTGAACTGATGCCAATACAAAGAACTTTTCGTGCACTCTCTCTCTCTCTCATAACATACATAATATTATTATTATTATTATTGTCGTTGCTGTAGATGCGAGATGGCACCACAAATAAATTTTCATCTCTCTCTCGTATGCACACGACATACATATTGTTCATATCTCCGGATGTTCTTAAGTAGAGGAACTTCTGTACTAGACTAAAAACATTTAGCACTGTAGAGTCACATGCTATCAGCTTATCAGAAAGAATCAGGTTAGTTATGAGAATGAACTTAAAAGTACGAATGATCACATTCCTTATGTAGAAATGGGTGTCCACAACAAATAAGAATAAACTAGTATAAATTCTTTAGGGTATATTTTCTCAAGTAGAACTAGAGTGAGATAGTAAAGCCACATATTACCCATTTTGGAAGAAGAAGAGCAGCTAAGAACTGCAACATTTCTGGGAGCAGCATCTTATGTCGATAGTAGCTCACAACACACTGCTCATTAATGGACTTATCAGCACAGTGAACAACCCAGACACGTTGTTCGGTATCCTCATTAACTGAAAAGATGACATACTTTATAGCAGCAATTAATATGATATGGATAAGTAATTAGTATATTAATAAAACAAAAAACAGCATACAATACCAAGCACCTCTGAAATCTGAATGAATGAAAATTACTATACAAGAATTCACTGCTAGTAATTCAACTGCAAGAAATCTAAACTTAAAAACGTCCAGAATATGACACATAATTTACCTAATTTCTAAACACAACTTACTCTGAGAGTCAGGGGTTGACAGCCCTAAAGTACCAGCAGCATAGGTGGTGATAGCAAACACAAAGTTGTCCTGATACGCATGAGCTATCTCCAGGAACATGCGGTGTTCTGGTGGAAAAAAAAAAAATGGTTACAATTATCATCAATTGTGAAAAGGCAGAAACACCTAAAACAATTTGAATACTAAAATTACTGTCTGCTGTTTTAAATGTCACTATTTATCCTCACTCATATGGAAATGGACACAAACAGGTTGGAGCTGGGAAATTATGGCTGGATAACCTTCCTAGCACCTTGAAGTAGGTTCTAACACAGGTTTGTCCTTCCAAGTCAATTGCTCTATCTCCTGCATTAACGCAGTCCCTTGGCATGAAGAGAACTCAAGTGGTAGCGCTAAAGTTTTAAGCATTAATTATGCAAAAACAAATATCACTTCATTAACATATATCTAATTCATGATAATGCCACATACAATAGCAGTAGTAGTATTAATATCACAAATTTCGTACCATAAGTACCAAGCGTTCTCTGAAAGGAGAAAACTATATCACAGCGTCCTTTGCAACGTCTCTCAATCTCCCGTCTTTCTAAGGCAGTCTGGAGGATTGGTACAGAGTTGATTAAGTCCAGGCTGAAACAAACCAAAAATGAACAAAGTTATTTGAAAGTTAGTGTATGTTTGTCTGAGAAAGTTCATTATTACATTTTCATTTTAAGTGTCATTATAAATCCCCATTATGGGAGTGGACAAAGAAATGGCGTGACTGGGGAATTATGGTGGATGCCTTTCCAAATACTCCACAATGGGTTCGATCACAGGTCTGTCAACTTCCAAGTCAAGTATTCTAACCATGTGACTACTGTGATCCCCTGAGAAGATTCATCATTAAAATAAAAAGGGTCTAGTATAGAAACATACCTATAAAACAGCAAATCTGAAACAGAGAGAATTCCAAAACATAAATATAAACTCTTCTTACTGTAAGGCTGATGCCACAATGGCGTTGTTATTGAAGAGTGTATCAAGAGGAAATGCAATCTTCTCTTGGCCTTCCCTGAATCCATAAGCAAACCTATTTACTTTTTCTGAGCTGCAGTAGCTGCCAACACTGTATGCAATACAATCTACCTGTGGTGATTCTTGAATTCAGCTCAATATCATATTATCTATATAAGCATAATATAAATATTAAAATAAATTAAATGTTAATGCCATAAATTTACTTTATAGTCTCATGTTCCATATCACATTAGTTAATTTAAGCTAAATACCATCATAATGATAGAACAGCTTCATATTCTTAAGCATAATTCAAGATAATATATAACTTAACTTAAAAGATTTAAGCATAATTTATTTTAAATTACATACATAACTCAGATATATCATATGATAAACTACGAATACCTAGTTCGCATTTTATGCGTGTTTATAATCTGCGAAATTGGAATAACGCCCATAAAAAATAATAGTAAATAAATACGAAATTCACGAATAACGCCCGTGCAAAAGAATTTTTCATTTTAGTTAATAATCGACCGCCTCGGAGGCACTTTTCCGCCATCCTCGTCCTCTTCTACCGCTTAATGCGATCGGATATTATGAAGATAATGGAAAAAAAGAATTAAGAACAAACAGCTAACAAACTTTCGATATAATATCGTCAGGGAAATAGCTTGTGAGGGTGCATCAGC
>JAXCGZ010004745.1:0-22500 GCA_037179515.1 Halocaridina rubra | reverse complement strand
AGGCAGTTGACCATTCAAATGCCCTTGGATTTTCTGCCAAATAAGCCAACAAGGGCTTCAGCTCTAAGTTGCCATCAGCATTAGCTCTCAAAAGCAAAGTCAGTCTCTAACTTGCTGACTTTATGGCCTAGTACTGTATTCTCCTCCTTGGCATATGCTTCCAGAACAAGCTGGACTCATCCACATTAGAAACTTGTTCAGCTCGGTAACCCCACTCCCTACTTATCTCAGCCAACGCATTAAGAAAAGCACTTGCTGCTTTCTAACTGCCACTAGCATCTTCATCTTGCACCTTAAGGTTAAGCACCTTAGTAAAAGCCTTACACTGCATAAAATAACCCCTAACGGCCAAAAACTCTTCACTTTCACTCCCTTCCTCTTTTTCCCTTTTTAATGCATTAAATAATCTTTTAGCTTTTTCCTGAATAAATATGAGGCACACTGGTATACACTGATAATGCTGGTCATCCAGACAGAGCACTAACCCCCTTTCCATTTCAATCATTAGGCCATTACGCTGTTTAATAATCACAGTACACTTCATAGGAGAAGAACCTCTCGCAAGTTCAAGGATACGATATTTTTCTCTGATAACTGACACCACGGTCTAATGGTTTACCCCAGTGATGACCAATACTTGTAGCAAAATCTCTCTTTTGGAAGCAATTCACTATATCTAATTTCACTTCCATGGTGATGGCTTTCATTTTCTTCAAAGCAATGCAATCAGAGGAATCTCCTATATTCTCGGGAGGCTTAATACAGGTAAAAAATTAACGCAAACACAAGCGAAACAATCCGAAAAAAATAAGCACTAGAACAATATGGTGTACAAGCAGGACCGGGGCAATGCGTCTTTCTCAGGCTAATGCCGTGTGATGGCGTATTCATCCGCCATGCTCAACATACTGTTTCGAGAGCGAAGTTATATTTACAATTATGTACATGTATTTGGTAAGTTTGTATATAAATTCAAACTAGGTCCTTCACATTACCAAATACATAAACCAATAAATAAATAAACACATTAACTGACACATACGAACAAAACAATGTCACGTGACGATTTATTCTTCAGCCACGCTCAACACACTATTCCGTGAGCAAAGATCATATTTACAACTATGTATTTGGTAATTTTGTAAATAAATTCAAACTCGGTCCTTCACATAACTAACTAAATAAATAACATTGACTTCATATATACATACACAACAAAGCCACATGACGACGTATTCTGCTGCCACGTTCAACAAACTGTTCCCCGGGCAAATTTTGCATTTACAACACAAACCATGTAGGTCGAAGAAAGGATTTATTAATAATTTATGGGAGATGCCTCATAACCATAAACATCGTATGTCGAGGACAGGGTAAACCAAGGACCCCATATATACTGTATTTAAATATGTATGGGTTACATCTGCAATTTTAAAACCTTATCAAGACTCATCAAAACTAGCTTCCCTGTTTCTTGCTTTTTCTAAACTTTTTCTTTCTATAGATATCTGTTGTTTAAAAATAACAGACACAGTAACTCACAATATATAAATTTGCTAACTTACTATACTTATAAAAGAAGACTATGACAACTTGTCCCATCTTGATAAATTTTTCGAAATCTCCATCACGTTGTAAGACTCGGACAGCACTCTCTCTGCTTTTACCTCCACTTTCATTAGAGATACTATCCACATTATTTTCGAATATGCCATCCACCCAATGTAACAACCATCCAGAACCATCTTTTTTGCCCAAGGTAGAGGTCTCATCATCTGTGAAGAGGAAAACATAATAAGACAAATATGAGTACATGAGCAAATTTTAAACATATTCTCGTAGTCATTTACCTCAAATATAATGACAATCAATCACCAGAAGCAAGTATATACAGTAATCCCTCGCTATATCGCGGTTCACCTATCGCGAATTCACTATATCGAGGTTTTTTTTTTGAGAGTTTTTTTTTGTGTATATGCGAAAATATTAAAATTTTAAGAAATAAAAATTTTCAGCACTTTCATTATTTATTGAAAAAAAAAAATTCATTATTTTATCGATAAAAAAATTTATTTCCCAGCCTAAGAATAATAAAACAGTAAGAAATAATAAAAAAAACAAATTTGAAAATGTAACTGCACCATAGAAAGTACGATACCGGTATCAGCGTTTCGGGAAACACAAAGGGTTGCACCTACGTGAGCTAGCATATAATAAAATTTCCAGTAGTTTCATTATTTTATTGATAAAAAAACGTATTTCTTAGCCTAAGAATAATAAAACAGTAAAAAATAGTAATAACCATAAATACTAACAGTATTGCACCATGTAAAATACGATACCGGTATCAGCGTTTCGGAAAACGAAAAGGGTTGCACCTACGTGAGCTAGTACATATTGAAACTTTCATTATTTTATTGATAAAACAAGTATTTCCTAGCCTAAGAATAAAAATACATTAAAATTAGCAAAAAACATAAATTTAAACATATAACTCACAGTATTGCACCATGTGAAACACTGTCTGATAGCGTACAATGTATTGGCGTCTTGGAAAACGCAAAAGCTCGCACCTACGTGAGATAGTTCATGGAATGCTATTGGATGAAAGGGTGGGTGACGACGAATCACATAATTGTTTTTCTGTATGTTCCGCATCATGGGGTCTAATTGGCTTTTTGATTGAAGCTTGGTTCTCCCACCATCTTCCATTGCCTCACCTCACTCGTTCAGTCTAACTAACATGTGTGCCGTTTGCGTTGTGCTTATTAATACGTTGTGCTTGTGATTTTTTTATACTCACGTACTTCAACCTTTGCACTGTCTCCCAAACGTCCTTCATCTTCAAAGGCTTATGGTAGTGAGCCTAAGTGGCAAAGGAAGATGTTAACTATAACAGATAAGGTGAAACTGTTAGATATGCTGAAAGAAGGAAGAAGGTATGCGGATGTCGGCCGCAGGGGATGGTTTATACAGTAAACGTAAAAATAATTGCAAAATACCTATGTATATGAGTATGAGATGTCATTACCACCTCATTCACGGTAAGTTTACCTATCACTTTCAGATAAATTTACGCTTGCATGCTGTTATTTATAAAGTAAAGGGTGGTTTTTTAACAGTGAAGGGAGGGTTTATACAGTAAACCTAAAAATAAATGTAAAATACCTATGTCTATGAGTATGTCATGTCATTACCACCTCATTCACGGTAAGTTTACCTATCACTTTCATATAAATTTATGCTTGCATGCTGTTATTTATGAAGTAAAGGATGGTTTGTTAACAGTACAGGGAAGGTTTATAGAGTAAACATAAAAATAAATGTAAAATACCTATTTACATATAGGGTGATTCTACTTCGCGGAAATTCACCTATCGCGGTCGGTCCCGGAACCTAACCTCCGCGATAAACGAGGGATCACTGTAAATCCATTCACATATGTTTACTTTTCGATTCAGGTATCAGGTCAAAGCAGCAGATTTATCAATCTTCTTTAACAATACAACTCTGGCCGTCTAGTTTTATGACCGAAGTGACCAAAGAAATGCCTAGTTTTCATATACCTTAAGAAACTTTACTTACAAAATGCAATGAAGCCCACTACCTGTAAAGGTTGATGACGATAAGTCCTCCTCTTCACCATGTTCATTATCATCTCCAGGCGCAGGAACAATACGTTTCCTCTCCAACTTCAAACATGAATTTTCGTCATTATTCTTGAAATGGAAAGTTTTAGTGACGGTAAGCTCTCCAGTGTCATGGCTATCCAATACATCAAGGCGAGCCTTTTCATTTGCGACCAACTGATGTTCTTTAGTTTTCTTTTCAGGATTTACAAAGATATCCTGCTGTACACTTGAAACTAGGCCAAGTAATATACACAGGTATGCTGACAATGTCCAATAAAAAGGCATGGTCTGGAAGAAAAAATGGCAAAATCAGTAACACTCTAGGTAACATTGTAACATTGAGAATGTAGACTAAGATGGTATGGTCATGTCGTTAGGAGGGAAGAACAGTATGTTGGGAGGAGGGTGATGGAAATGGATATACAGGGTAGGAGAGGGAGGGGGAGACCAAAGCGTAGGTGGATGGATTGCATCAATGATGACCTGAGGTCTAAAGGTTTGTTGGGTAATGAGGTGTGGGACAGAAATAAATGGAGAAAACTGGCCAGAAACATCGACCCGACATAAAAGTGGGAAAAGATGAAGAAGAAGAAGAAGAAGAAGAGAATGTAATTTAAAGTAATGAAATATATACAGTATACAGTACAAATCCTGTATAACACCAAGTAAAATCCTCAGGTTTTTTTTATATAAAGTGACGTAAATTGTAATACTCTTATATCCTTGAATGTAACGGCAATAGTAATGACAAATGCTTAGGCAAAATATCACGTGCACCAACAATATATACTTACATTTACTGATACTGTTTCAAGTGGCTAACATGTATACATGATAAGAAAACAAAAGGATTTGAAAGTACTGTATAAACATTTAAAAGCTACAACATTTTCATACTGATATCAATATATTAATGGAGTTGCTTTGCATGATCAAAAACAGCCCAAATAAAGTAAATCTGCATTTCCTTCTGATTTTGCTCGTTTTGTGGTATCTTGACGTTCTAATAAAAATTTTGGGTTTTGGGTGAGAAAATCACAAAGAGAAGTTTTCAGAAAGGAAATAAATGAAAAAGTTGAAACTATAAAAAAAAAAAAACACACACTACATATCAATAAATTTAAATGATCAAACCGTGGGTGAAATGTCCTAATTGTTATTTAGTGTATATGGATGGAATGGAAAGGGAAGTACAGTGGTGACCCCAACTCATGAACACCTGTTCCCAGGAACAAAATTTAAAACAAACCCCACATCACGAACAAAAACTAACCCACGAACACAAGTTTCCCACTCACCAGCTCTCAGTTCTGCATTAGTTTCCGCGCTATGTAGTTCGTTCATGATCTGTTCATAGTTCTTGTTTTATTTTCCATTGTTTTGCCTTTCAGATAGCCCTTATTATGGCTCCTAAGAAAGTTAAAACATTAAAGACAGTAGCGTCAAACACCTAGACTAATAACAGTGGAAATGAAGAAAGAAATTATTTCTAAGCATGAAAATGGTGCTCGTGTGTCTGATCTCATCACACAATATAACATGCCGAAATCAACTATCTGTAGTATTCTAAAGAGTAAAGAGATGTATATGGTAGATGACATGGCTATGGGAGTAAATATATTAACGAAGAAAAGGTCACAGTTAATACAAGTAGTAGAAAAGTTATTGTTGGTGTGGATAAATGATAAACAGCTGATTGGAAAGAGTATTAGCGAGGCCATTATATGCATTAAGGCTTTGCATATCCACCAAGATTTAGTAGCGTACTCTCCGAGTTCTAGTGGCACTAAAGTTGATGAATTTAAAGCCAGCAGAAACTGGTTTGAACACTTTCAATGATGAACTGGGATTCATAGCGTCATTAGATATGGAGAGGTGGCTAGTTCCGACCCAAAAGCAGCAGATTCTTACATGAAGGAATTCGCTAATTTTATCGAGAGTGAAGGTTATATCCCCCAACAAGTCTTTAACCATGATGAAACAGGACTCTTTTGGAAGAAAATGCCTCATAGAACCTATATAACCCAAGAGGAGAAGTCACTGACTGGCCACAAAACAATGAAAGACAGGCTTACACTTTGTGCGCTAATGCTAGTGGGGTAAGATCAAGCCTCTTTTAGCTTACCACTCACAAAATCCACATGTTTTTAAATAACGTGTTGAAGGCTAGCCTTCCAGTAATGTGGAGGTCAAATCCAAGGGCTTGGGTCACGCATATTTTATTCCTCGAGTGATTGATTGAAGTGTTTGCGCCAGCAGTGAAGAAATATTATGAGGAAAATGATTTGCCCCTAAGGTGTCTCCTCATAATGGATAATGCTCCTGTCAATCCTCCTGGTGTGGAGGAATATCTTGCTATATAATATGAAGTCATAAGAGTAAAATTCCTGCCTTCCAACACCCCTCCCATCCTCCAGCCCATGGACAGCAGGTAATTTCCAATTTTAAGATGTTGTATACGAAGGGTCTTTTTGCCAGGTGTTTCCAGGTCACCAATGCACAGACTTGACCCTCCGTGATTTCTGGAATGACCATTTTAATATCCTCCACTGCATTGGCCTCATTGAGAAAGCATGGAAAGAGGTCTCATATCGCATGTTGAACTCCGCCTGGAGGAATCTTTGGCTAGGTTGTGTGACTGATAGAGGTTTCTAGAACTTCAAGCAGGAGTTAGCTATAAAAATTGTGAATGAAATTGTGGCCACGGGCAAAAGTTTGGGCTTGGAGGTCAATGAGGAGGATGTGGAGGAGCTGGTGGAGGACCACAGAGAAAAACTTACCACAGATGAATTGAGTTGCAACGTGAACAGGTGAAGATTCTCCAAGAGGAGCAGTCAGCCGAGGAGGGGGATGAGAGGGTAAAGGTGTCCAGTGAAGAATTTGACACAAATTTTTAGTAAGTGGAATGATGTGCAGGGTTTTACTGTGAATCATCACCCAGATAAAACTGTGGGCAATAGAGTAGTGAACAAGGTAAATGACAATGGGATGAGTATTTTTAGAAAAATTTACCAAATAAGAAAGAGAAAAATTTCTCCGGATCTTTTCCTTGTGCCAGAATGCAGGGAAGCAGCTACCAAAAGAGAAAATAGAGAAAACACCTGAAATACAGCCTGTATCAGAAGAGTTCCCTAACGTTTTTATGGTAAGGGACTCTCCTACCAAAAATAAGTATGCCATCAACAATCAACCACAAAGGTAAATACAGTACTGTACCATGTTTTATTTTAGTGAGTAAAATTCCTTTCCATTATTAATGTAATTTTCCTTTTACAGATAAAATGCATATAACCTGTATTATATGTCATGTTTATACTGACTAGAAAAATTTTAACATGAATATTTATTGTGACTAGGAACGGATTAATTGAATTTACATGCTTTTCAATGGGAAAAATAAATCCAACCCACGAACAGGTTTTGGGATCGGATTAAATTTGTGGGTTGGGGTCACCACTGTGTCTGATAGCATTCTAAGTAGAGGCTTGGAAGTATCTGGCGTGGATGAAAGGTTATGGAAAGTGAATCAAATACTATATGTAGGTGACATGGTATTGGTGGTTGAGTCTGGGGAGGAAATGAAGCATTCAGTTACTGAATTTGTAATGATGTGTGAGAAAAGGAAGTTGCAAGGAAATTCTGGTAAAAGAAAAGTCATGAAATGTCTGAGGAGTGTTTATGTTGGCAGGGCGAATGTGAAAGTGAATTGGGAGATGCATGAGAGAGTTGAGTATTTAGTACCTGGGTTCACATGAGGCAGCGAATGGACAAGTGGATTTGAAGGTAAATCATATGGAGAAGGAAGAGAGTATATATCTAAGTTGGATAAAAAATTTGAAGAGGAAAAAGGTACGGTATTTAGAAATGATTGCAAAGACGATATATGATGCCTAAAGCACTGTATGGAGGAGAGACATGAAATGCATGAGAATAAGAAAAGAACAAGTTGAATGTAATGGAGATAAAATGTTGAGAAGTATGATACAAGTTTCGAGAGTGCATAGTGAAAAATGAGGAGGTGAGACATAGAACAGATGTTGAAAGTAGGCTGTCGGATTATTTAAAACAGTGAGCTGAGATGGTTTGAACATATTGATAGAATGACTAGTGTACGACTAGAAAAGAAAGTGTGGAGAGCAGAAGTAACTGAAGTAAGGTAGAAAGGAAGATCTAGAATGAGATTGAAGAGAGTACTGGATGCATACAGTATGTCTATGGTACATGGAAGAAAGAGTGTAGGAGAAAGATTGTGTATAGGTAACATGGGCCAAAGGGATTTCTTGTAACTGCTAGCAATGTAAACTGGGATGAGTAGGAGTGGGGGGGTTTGCCAAGAGATGAAGCAATGGGGTAACCCAGCTACGGCTGTTAAGCCTCACAGCAGATCCTTACACACTTACCCTCTGGACAACCAAAGCAGTTTAGTAGGGGGAGTTTGTGGCAGCCTTTTATCCCCAAAGAGCTAACATGAGTGATCAAGGTAAATTGGCATTTGGAGAATGTGTGCTTTGACTAGGCTACTTCTCATACAAAAGAGATTGCGGGCATTATATATGTATGGAAGTTAGGTTTGGTTAATTCAGTTCATCCCTGCTGGGAGAAGTTGAAAACGAGTTTTTTTTAAGTTTGTTATTTGCACTCTACTCAGAAATTAATATTCCTTTTAAAATATTTCCACCTCAGGAAGATAAGTGACAAATATCAATGACAATGTGGTTATAATTGTATTTTTTATTTTTATCATTTTGGAATTCTTATTCTCTTAAAGAATTTGCTTTTTCCGGTCAATATTCGTTTTATGCACCCCTTCTATATTTGGACTAAATTTTTTTCTCATAGATTTCGATGTGTTTTGAATTAATCTGATAAAATGTGTTTCTTGGCAATCACAATTTTTTTTGTGTTAGGGCCAAAAGTGGTAGGTATTTAAATAAACCAATATAACTAACATAACCTCGTCGTAAGGCATATTATAGATGCCTATAGCCTCACACGGCATTTCAAAGATGCCTATAGCCGCCATGTGCCCATGAGTACACTCGATACCCACCGCCGCCAGGACTGGCAAAAGAGCCAAGTTAGTTAGAGATCAGCATTTGCCAGGGGCAGAAGTCACGTCCACAACTTAGCAGTCTCCCCCTTGGGGGCAGGAATCGATAGTGACAGTAACTATAGGAATTGGAGCTATGAGGAATTAAGTGTTTGTACTTTAGAATAAACACTTATAAAGAAGATGCTTATCTGTTATCACCAACCACGCTACCAAGACAATCAGAAATTATAATTCAGGTGAGAAGAACAGTCGTAGAGAGAGAACTACTCAACCACAACTGGTGATCAGCTCAGGATCAATCCATGCCTATATCTTCACAGAAGAAACAAATAGGTGCATCTATGGAAGAAATGTTTGAGTGTTAAAGAAACTTCTAGACGCTTACAAGCAGCGAGACAGCGACGCCAAGAGAGAAAGCATCAGCTGAGCTCCGACAGTATCATGTTCCCAGAACAAGGCACTCTCCCCTGCCCCCGTACTGGCAAGGCCCCCAGCAGTAAAAGGACAAACAGCGCCTTCAAGTACACCACCGTCACACTGACCCACAGTGTGCCCGGGGCTTTGAGAGAAGTTGCCCCTTACCAGAAGTTATACGTTGCCGGATCAAGCCAAGAAGATGGCGATTCGTTGACTTTACGAGAGAGATGGAGAATGTTGCAAGAAACATTCCGCACCCAGAAGAAGGAAGAACCCCCTCCTCCATTGTCTGTTGCCATGATGTTCTTCAAGCAGCTTCCCAAAATAGCTAAGTACTTGTGATCTGTATCCAGTGAGTAATGGGACCATTATTAAAATAAATTGAGGTCGGAGGACTCCACCATTTTACTTTATAGTTATGCTTTAACTCAGCCAACCCACATATGAGGGGTGTGGCTCTAGTAAGTTAATAAAAGTAGAATTTCTGTACCCATTACTAACATGGATAATTTGTACTAATAGCTATAAGAAGTAATAAACCATTTTTGTTTCAATTTTGAATAATATAACAAGTAATTGCATTGAAGGGTGTTCCATTTATTTGTATAAATGCCTAAGTTAATCATTAAACAGGCAAATGTACTGATTTTAATTGAGAAAGATTGAATGTACGTGTAAAATTATTTTTTTATATTAATTTCTTAAAGCGTAAGAAATCGAGTGAGAAAATCCTTACACCTGTTTTCAAGGTTCTTTCTTTTTTTGGCGGGTGTAATATTTTGGCGAGAGAAAGGCAGAAATGACCGATCGTTCTTCTCACATCATTATGATAAAGAGATTGCCATTAAAATGCATTTATAATATATCTTTTTGAAGAATAAGAAAATTTTGTGATATTATTTAGATATGAGTCTAGGTTTTGCACTAAGCAGGCGGGGAAAAGTAGAGTCAAGAAACTGTGCTGGGTAGGGGGGGGTTTAAGTGTAACCCTAACGTAGTGTAGAGGGGGAGAAAGAATGGGGTCTGATAGCCGTTGAGGGAGACGCCTTGAGAGATCACCAACCAACACACTCCCTCTGAGTGTTGAGGGGGGGGGAGTTATTGTCTAGCCTTAACGCACCCTAATGGGAGTACAGGGGGGACCTAGGACTGATGACGCAGTCATGTGACCATCCGGCCTAACCGAGACTTCACCCCCCCACTCCTTCAGAGTGAGGGGAAGGGGGGGATTACACAGAAAGAAAGGGAATGCAAGTTTTGAATGTGAGCGAGTGTGGAAGAGAATGGGTATGCCTGACTGGGGGTATAATGGGGGGGTTGTTTTCGTGGGTGGAATCGGGGGAAAGTCCGTTGGGGAAGCATGATGGGGAAGGAGTCTGCGAGGATTCTTCCCCTGCACCACCGTATCTTTATCTGGCCATATCATTGAATTTTTATGGGACGTGATGTAGCTGTTGCGATATCTATCTAGGGATATTTTTGAGAAAGTGATTCCCAACCTGCCCATATATGGTTGGGATGCAGAATTTGTTTTATTTTTGCTTCGTCCCCTACTCCGCAAACAAAGATTATTATTCGTTTTTCGAGAATTCCAAGATGGATATTACGTGATAAAGGACGTGAATCTATGAATGATTCTTTATTTTCCTCTCTAGCTACAGTATATACATTATTTGTCCGAAAGAATATGTAAGCTAGATAAAATAAAACTTTGAAAGTTTTAGCCATGATAATGTTTGTCACAATTATTTCAGCTTGGTCATGAAGAAGGGAGTGTAAATTCACAAGAAATGACAACAAGAATGTCAAACAGAAGTTTCCTGTATTTGTAAGAGATGAAGTTGATCCAGAAACCGAAGAGACAGGAGAGGAACAGCTCCTACACGCAAAACTCCCCACAAAAGCTAGCCATTTGAAGTCCAGAAGACGGATATTGGGCAGTATTTTAGGGTAGGAAAAGGAAAGAGTAAAAAAAGTATTTAGTCAAGTACCTACCCGATTGTAAGTATGAAAAGGAGAAAAATATATAACTCTACCCCTGTCTCCTGAGGTAATTCTGTTGAATCGTCATTTGAAAAATTTAAATTTGAGTTAGTAGAAGAATATATATATATATATTATATATATATATATATATATATATATATATATATATATATATATATATATATATATATATATATATATATATATATATATATATATATATATATATATATATATATATATTTTAATTTTTCATGTACAACTCCTTAAGAGATTATGAAACTTAAGCCAAATGCATTCTTTAATGTTGCGAATTAAATATTATTTTTAAAGTTATTACTGCATACATACAGAGTAAAACTTTTTATATTCTTTTCAGATACGTTTTTTTTATATTTCTTTTTGTGTTGAACCATCTTTATTATCTTTATCCCTTTGATATAATTAAAACGATTTTGAAAAACCTATTTAGAGTTAATCATTGTTGATTACTATCTTTGTCATGAAATTTATAATTACAATTGAACTATATAAGATAATCGTAATTTTGTTGATAGTAGTAGAGATATTATCACGTATGATTGTAGTATTTTACTTTGATTTCATCAGAGGTATGTTGACTTATAGCAAGTGTGTGCTTTAACTCAACCCTCTGATTTATAGAAAGAGAAGAGATTGTCATAATAGACAAGGAGGTGTATGCTCATTTCAGTAAAATCCTTTGCAATGTTAAACAGAAAAGAATGGATTTATGCTTCGATGTTTCTTTATTTGTACACCAAGTTATTTTGTTTTTATTCTTTTTTAGACCTTAGAAAATGATTGCAGTTGTGCTTTGTCCAGTTGTATAGTTTAGGCAGGAAGTCAAGTCATAAAAAAAGGGCCCTTTAAGCTGAAATTATACTTTTTTTTTTTTTAAGAAAAAAATTCTCTCTCTTTCTCCTCTTTTACCCTTTACATACAGAACTATGTATATTTCTATGTTGACAGAGTATTATGATCATTGATTCTTTTAGATTCCTTTCCAAATTTGCTAGAGGATAAATGTGCCCAAGTTTTATTGCAGTTGATAAGTTTTGGCATGCTGATATTGCATAAATACTGATAAGACATCAGTTGAACTGATTCTTATAAGTTTTTCTGCCACATATTGCAACTGTTTTAGAAAATAGATAAAGCCCCCACTGACAAATTGGGCAACCAGAAAGTTGATGACTATGCTCCTATATATATATTCAAATATATATATACAGTACATATTATGACTACAGGAATTCGAGTAGCCAAAGGGACTGTGTTAAAATGAGCATCGTTGTGAAGTTCATTTACCTTGGCTGTTTCCCCTTTTAATTGGGGGGTAGCCGACATCAAGAAAGGAAAACAAATAGGGGGATTACTTTGTAAATGATGAATGATCATGAGTATTAGTATTGTTAATATTACATTGGCTGTTATTGTTGCTATCATTTCATGGCCTTTTGCATTATTATTATTTTAGTAAATATATCAGCAGTAACCAAATGATTTGTATTTTTTATCTTGAATTCATGCTAGATGTTACTGTAGGCACTGCTAATAAGAATATTTTTTTAGTGGCTGTTCTTGCATTCGCGAGGTCGACAGATCGGTTCCCGTTCAAGACCGAGAGTTTAAGCAGTTAACAGGGAAGGTTAGCAGGGGCGAAGCCTCTGATAGGAGGGCTAAAACAGCAAACTTTAAAAAAACCTTTAATGTTATGTATCAGTTACTCAGCTAAGTCCTAAGTATCTTTGAATAATAATCTAATGGTGTAGACACATACTTTCCATTACCACCCTATTTCCAGGCAGCCCTGACCTGCAATTTTCAAATTTGATTTTCACAAACCAGTCCCTTTTACACATGGGCGAGACTGCAAGCGCCTGCAGATGCAGGGGGGCGAAGAAAACCCTCTGAATGCAGACAAAAGGCCTTTGTTTGTGTGCAAAGGTCATATGTATTCTTTCTGCATTTGCATTAGCGACATTAGGCTCTAATTTCCGGCCTTAGAATCTACTTCACGCTATGTTCGTATTTTTCAGCTATTGAAGGGAGATGCGCATCATTTGAGGAGGGGCGTGAGACGTGGTCATAGTATAGGACCACCTCAAAAGTCGCATGAAAGCGGGCGGGAGGGGTTCCGGTTGATGCATTAACACCTTCCCTTTGTCTGGCCAGTCTACAGAATAAAAAGGAGGATTCGTGGTACGTGTTACAACCCGGACCTACCTCAAAGTTGTCAGACGAAGGTCCCGGGAAATTAGAAGTGAGATTGTAAGACCTAGCAATGATGAGCGAGGGGCTGGAGAAATGAAAATCCCCCAAAATTAAAGATAAAAATGGGAAAGAAAAAATCCCCATACGTATAGTAACTTTAGTGAAAAAAAAGGGGGTATAGAAAATCCCTTATTAGTTAAATCACAAAGTATTTTCCCCCACATATTAGAACTGTTAAAAAATGGGAAAGAAAATGTCCCCACCTTCCTTGACCACAATAGTGAAGACCAATGTAACTTTATTTTTTTAATTTGAAGATAGCTTTAAGATAATTTTAAACATAATATAAAAAAAAAACTCAGTCTCTCCCTTAGATTTAAGTTTATTAGCATATGTGTCATTGATCAATTGTGCATGTTGAATTATATTTTTTTTTTCTTCTTGAACATGTGGTAAACGTTACAATTTGCAAAAGTCATAATACCGGTAAGTTGTTTTCTGTTTAAATATTATCATTGTTTTGAGTTACGATTTAATCTTTGTGTTCATTGAGTTCGCAGACAAATTTACAATCCATTTAGTTTTAAGGCTGAGGGGTGGTATGCAGATCTTTGTGAAGACAGATCATAGACGAATGTGTTATATATTATGTTCTTTTAATTCTCTTATCAGTTTGTCCTTGAATAGTAATTCCATATTGTAATTGTGAATATTTTTAACTTTTCACACCATGACAAATGTTTTGTTTTAAAAGTACTTGCATATATCATGTTCAAATGTATTGTGTACTGTATGATTAATGAAATTCAGTAACTTAATTAGCTTTGTTCTTAAATAATTTTGTCAATGCTTACTAGCTATATATTGTTATTGTCAATGTTTTTAACTCTTTTCACAACATGACAAATGTTTTGTGTTACAAGTACTTGCATATATCATGTCCAAATGTATTGTGTACTGTTTGATTAATGAAATAGCTTAATTAGCTTTGTTCTTAAGTAATTTTGCCATGCTTACTAGCTATATATTGCAATTGAGAACTCTTAAGTTTGATTTTTTATTTTAATTACAATGCTTATCATAAAGAACATATTTTTCTTTGTCAGCTTTTTGCATAGTAATTTTGATATTACTGTAATCTCACAGATACAGTGGGGAGATTGGTAGCTCGTGGATTGGTCGGTGCAGCGAGTGCTTCTTTCCATCTAGCTCCAGACTCTGGAACTCTCTTCCTCCTTCTGTCTTTCCTAATTCTTAGGACCTTTCATCCTTCCAAAAGCAGATTTATTGTCATCTCAGAGCCTAGTCCTCCATATCTCTGAGTCCTCTGTACTTTGACTGTGTTTTCCGTCTGTCATTTTCCTTTGTGTGACATTACCTCATCTCTGCCTTGCCCTTAACCTTTTTCTTTTCCTTCGTCTCGGTATTTTCTCGTGCCCCTGCCTTTATTGATGAAGGCAGTTTCTGCCTGTCCCGGTGTCACACTCTTAAAAAAAAAAATCTATATAGCCAATTGTATGAGATTGTAATAGTTTCATAGATAGGTCTGCCCCATTTTTGTAAAATAACGATAGTTAGAAAATCATAAAGCTCTCATGAAAGTAGTTATGCTTAGTCCAAAATATTGGATATATTTCAGTTTGGTGGTGGGGGGCGTTGTAAGGCATATTATAGATGCCTATAGCCTCAAACGGCATTTCATATATGCCTATAGCCGCCATATGGCCGAGAGTACACTCGATACCCACCACCGCCAGGACTGGCAAAAGAGCCCAGTTAGTTACAGATCAGCCTTTGCCAGGGGCAGAAGTCACGTCCATAACTTAGCAGTCTCCCCCTTAAGGGGCGGGTATCGATAGTGACAGGAACTATAGGAATTGGAGCTCTGAGGAATTAAGTGTTTGTATATTAGAATCTTCTTCTTCTTCTTCCTCTATTTGCGTTCCCATTTTCATATGGGGTTGCATCTCTTCACTAGTCGTCTCCACTGGTTCCGGTCCATCACTTGCTCCTCCCCCAGCTGTCTCTCTCTGAGATCCTCCTTCAGTCGGTCCTTCCACCGTAGTTTAGGTCTTCCTCGTCTACGTCTGCCCTCCACGTCCATCTCCATCACTCTCACACCCACGTAGTCTTCTTCTCTCCTCTTCACATGACCGAACCACTGTAATCTCCTCTCCTGCGCTTTCGCCGACGCCTCCACCACCTTCACTGTAACTCTGATCCGGTCATTTCGTATCCTGTCCTCCCTCGTCACCCCACACATCCACCTCAGCATTCTCATTTCTGCGACATCTATCTTCCTTTCTTGAACCTTTTTCACCGGCCACGTCTCCGCTCCGTACAGCAACGCTGGTCTCACAACTGACTTGTACACTTTTCCTTTCACTCTAGCACTGATTTTCTTGTCACATAGCACCCCTGATGTTCTCTTCCAGCTGTTCCACGCTACCTGGATCCTATGATCAATCTTTCTCTCTAGGTCTCCATCCTTCGTTACGTAGGAGCCGAAGTATTTGCAGGCGTCCGCCTTTGGGAGCTTGTGGTCTTGCATGAACAGGTCGCCTCCTTGTGTCACATTGCACTCCAGGTACTCCGTTTTCTGTCTGCTCACCTTCAGTCCATAATCCTCCAGCAAACCCCTCCATAGCTCCAACCTCTCTTGCAATTCTTCACGGCTCTCGGAGACCAAAACAATATCGTCTGCAAAGAGCATGCTCCATGGTGCCTCCTTTGTCACATCCTCCACCATCACATCCATGAGAAGGTTAAATAGACAGTTGGCTCTGTAGTGCCAACTGTACTTCTTACTCTTGTTGTGGCTTCCCTGTATATGTCCTGAACTATCTTGACATACTTCTCCTTCACTCCCTTCGACCTCATACTCCTCCACACCTCGCTTCTCGGGACCCGATCATAAGCTTTTTCCAGGTCAATAAATGCCATGTACAGCCCTCTTTGCTTATCTCTATATTTTTCCATTGTCTGCCTCATTGCAAATACTGCATCCATTGTTCCTCGACCTTTCATAAAACCAAACTGCTCACTACAAACTTCTGTCTCCTCCCTCAGCCTTTTATCCAACACTCTTTCCAGCAGTTTCATAGTGTGAGATGTTAGCTTAATTCCTCTATAGTTGTATATTAGAATAAGCACCTATAAAGAAGATGCTTATCTGTTATCACCGACCACACTACTAAGACAATCAAATATTATAATTCAGGTAGAAGAACAGTCGTAGAGAGAGAACTACTCCACCATAACCTAAACTAAACCACCTAACTCAACTTTAAAGCCTCACAAACCTTTAAAGGGCGAATTTGGTTGTTTATACATCAGCACTGCATATTTCAGTAAGTGGTGGCAACACTGATACTTCGGGTAGGCT
Source organism: Halocaridina rubra (assembly GCA_037179515.1). Classification (NCBI taxonomy): domain Eukaryota; kingdom Metazoa; phylum Arthropoda; class Malacostraca; order Decapoda; family Atyidae; genus Halocaridina; species Halocaridina rubra. The sequence continues at coordinate 5,792 of JAXCGZ010004745.1, read as the reverse complement.
ATGGAAGGGGTGCATAAAACATGTCTTAACCCTTTTCCCTTACCCAAACTTCCCGCTCTATCCGCCATTACTGACGGGAGAGTGGAGTAAATATATCACTAAAACTAAGAATTTCTGAATGAAATGCATATACGAGGCATTAAAAAAAAAAATAATCCCAACTTGTTTGGGGTGGGAATATTAACATTCATATTGGGTAGTTTACAGCTTAGCGGGTCATGCCGCTCAACGACCTCATCCCTCCACTCAGGTCAGTAGTTCGACTGAAGATTAGGTAAGTATTTTTAGTTAGGATAGTAAGATGGGGGTCCCAGGGGGCGAAACACCCCTGGCTGCGAGGTTAGATAAGTATTTTTCGTTAGGATAGTAAAAAATAGTTTTGTATGCCTATTTTTCACCATTTTTGTTGTGTGTTCATCCCCCAGTTCTCTAGTCAGGGCCTATCGCCATCTATTGGTAGGTTTTGAACATTCGTATGCCCCACTAAACTGTAGGTGGTCCTTCATATTTTTAGAGTAGAAACAGTTGCTTATTGGAATGATCTAGGTGGGAACAGGGTAAACGTTACACACATTGAGTGCTTTAAATTATGATATGATAAATGTAAGCAATATAAAAAATAAAAGAGGAGAGGGAAAGGAGTAACCATCAAGGAATTCTTTTCCTTAGACTAACTGGGTTAATACAGCATAATAAGGCAATTCTGACATAAACGGGCAACAGCTCAGTCCCAGCCGTACTCATTACGGTAAATGTTTTTCATTCCCTTTAAATAAAAAAAAAAGTCAATTGTTACCATGAGGTTAGGTTTGATCACCCCCTGGTTTTGTTCTCGAGATGACAATTGAATTTCATTTTAGCTGGGGTTTTTTTTTGTCATTTCTTGGTATTATGAAGGTAAACATTTACAAGGGGAAATAATTTATATCATAAAAGGAATTGTGTACACTAAAGTAAAAAAAATAAAATAAAACCTCATTCAGAGGCATATTACCTAGCTCCGCTTACGACCTGTTGCTTACGGACTTCTACACAACCCTGCTAATGAGTCAATGACGTCATGTAGAAAAACATCGATTGTGTCACGGTTGCCAGGTGCTTTGATGAAAAAAATGACGTAATAAAAAAGGAAATTTGTCCTACAAAAAGGACAATATATATATATATATATATATATATATATATATATATATATATATATATATATATATATATATATATATATATATATATATATATATATATATATATATATATATATATATATATATATATATATATATATAATATATATATATATATATATATATATATATATATATATATATATATATATATATATATATAATACTTAAAAATCGACAATTTCAAAATCAACTATTTCGAAGGACATAGCTTCCCTATCGTCTGCAGCAATGGCTGGAGAACTTGGACAAATAGAAGCTGAAGAGGATAGTTGTGGGATGTCTGGTTGAGTAGTTCCCCTACAATCTCTTTTGTACAGCTCACTTGTGAACAGACTTAGCATGCGGACAGTTTTTGGCTGTCCTTTTTCTCGAGGAAAAAAGACAGGCGGGTCTCAAAAAGGACATATTGTCCTTAAAGGACAGACCTAGCAACCCTGGATTGTGTGCAAAATCTGAAGAAATTGTACAGTACATTATCACAAATATTCCAATATTTCCGTACATTGAATTGCATTTTTCGTTCATTAGTACTGTTAAAGGTAATAATACCTTATTATCAATAAAACTATTTACCCTAATAAAGCTTCTTAGTGTCAAAATACACAATTTGGTGACAAGCAACAAACTCTGCCAGACGTAAAGATATGCGTAGGCGAACTTAATACTCTATCTCTTTTTTTTTTTCCTGTCCATATTACCTTTGGATCATTTCCAGAAATGGTACTCGATGTTATGGTTTGGTGCTTAATCTAGGATTGTGGTTAGGTTAGACATATTAGGTAAGGTTATGTTAACTTTACCTAAGCACGATTAAGCACCTAAAAAAATTACATATGGTGCCTGCCTCATCTGAAACTGATCCCAACACATAGCTTACACAGCTCTCAAAATCTTACCTTTGGATAATTTCCAGAGGTGGTACTCGATTTTATGGTTTGGTGCTTAATCTAGGTTAGACATATTAGGTAGGGTTATGTTAACTCAAGCTAACCACGATTAAGCACCTAAAAAAAATTACATATGGTGCCTGCTCCAAATTTCAACATTTTTACGACGGTCACATGGTTTTCTAAGTAGTTCATTTGCTATACCACTGAACAGTATTTCAGCAAATGAAATCTCATGCCTAGCTAATCAAGAGTACTAGGATAAATGAACTAATATTGTAGCAAATACTTTCATCTGAAAAAAAAAAAAGCTCACCATACGGTAAATGCTTACTTATAGACTCCCATCTAGTGAAATGAAAATCATAACATACAAAAATGCCTAAACAACTGACAGTTTATTACACTTATACATTCGTTAACATTTTTTTTTTTTTTTTAGATTCTCCACCCACGGATGGATGGAACGGGTCATGGAGGACCCATCGTTAACTGTAAGTAAACAAACTTAAGCCTAGTAAAATGACATTCATTAATTTTATTTCTAACTGGTTTCATGAATGTGAATATTTACAAATTAACTTTTCAGAACTGAAATATGGACATTATTGCCACTATAGAAGACCGAGCTTCCGAAGATAATGCTCCACAATAGGTCCCAAATGAGGGGTGCTGCTATATTTATTTAAATGGTTTTGATACAGAGCACTGCGAAGTAACATAGGTCTTGGATCAAAGTTTAAAGGTTCTTTGATGGAAGGCAGAGGCAAGGGACATGGCAGAGCCAAACTATATACCCAAAATATACCCGGGGCCTAGGCCTATGCAGCCTCTCTATATATTTATTGACATATAATGTCTCAATGAAAGAGTTCATTAATTTACCATGATGAAACATCAGAAGTCTTCGTTAATATTTTAATCCGAATGAATTAACTGCAGCATTCCGACTTATGGTCCAAAATTCTTTTCTTACCCTGTATATAGGTGACCCAGGAAGGGTGATGAGGGGGAATTATAGCACATTGTTAATCCAAGAAAGTGAGTGACTGAAGAATATTTGCTTCTGGATGTGCGTGGTTTGACTGGGCCACCCTCCTTACATGGGGGATTGCGACCATTGCACATTAACGTATGAATATACACAATGTGCGAGATATTTATTAACCCTGTCTATATTAAAGTGCGGGGCTGGCTGGGAATCCCTCCTCTGTACTTTTCATCCTGCTAGTGGCCAAGAAAAGCGGGGGTATTCTGGCAGGAGATCCAGCCAGAACCCTAGTTATTGGGTCTATGAATGTGCGTGGTTGTGGTGTAAGTGAAAATATGTGACAGGTGATAGGGACTATGTTGTGGAGAGATATGGATGTATAGTGATCCTTCGCTCTATCGCGTTTCTTCTCTCGCGAATTCACTGTATCGCGATTTTTTTCTGGCATTTTTTTTGGGGGGGGGGGTATATGCAAAATATAAAAAAAAAAAATTTCAGTATTCATTTTTTTTATTGAAAAAAGAAATTTCATTGATAAAAAAAATTTATTTCCCAGCCTACGAATAGTAAAACAGTAAGAAATAGTAAAAAGACATAAATTTGAACATGTGACTCTGCACCATAGAAAGTATGATACCGGTATCAGCGTTTCGGAAAACGCAAAGGGTTGCACCTACGTGAGCTAGCATGTATTAAAATTTCTAGTAGTTTCATGATTTTATTGATAAAAAAACGTATTTCTTAGCCTAAGAATAATAAAACAGTAAAAAATAGTAAAAAAAATAAATACTAACAGTATTGCACCAATATACGATACCGGTATCCGCGTTTCGGAAACGAAAAGGGTCGCACCTACGTGAGCAAGTACATATTGAAATTTTCATTATTTTATTGATAAAACAAGTATTTCCTAGCCTAAGAGTAATAAAACAGTAAAAAACATAAATTTAGATTTATTACTCACAGTATTGCATGAAGTGAAATACTGTCGGATAGCGTAATGTATTGGGGTCGCACCTACGTGAGCTAGCATATATTAAAATTTCCAGTAGTTTCATGATTTTATTATAAAAAAAACATATTTCTTAGCCTAAGAATAATAAATCAGTGAAAAACATAAATACTAACAGTATTGCACCATGTAAAATATGATACCGTTATCAGCGTTTCGGACAAAGGCTCGCACCTACATGAGATAGTTCATGGAATGCTGTTGGGTGAAAGAGTGAAGATCTGTATCATGGGTCTGATTGGCTTTTTCATTGAAGTTTGGTTCTCCCATCATCTTCCAGTGTCTCGCCTCACTCGTTCAGTCAAACTCACATGTGCGCCATTCACGTTGTACTTATTAATACGTTTTGCTTGTGATTTTTTTACTAGCATATTTTACCTTTGCAATGCCTCCCAAGCATCCTTCATCTTCTAAGGCTTCTGGTAGTGAGCCTAAGCGGCAAAGGAAGATGTTAACCATAACAGATAAGGTGAAACTCTTAGATATGCTGAAAGAAGGAAAAAGGTTTCTGGATGTCGGCTGCTATTTTGGCCTCAATGAATAACGGCCGTAAAGATGTTATTGGCCGCGGAATAATTTCCAATAGAGTCTACAAACGTCATTACCAACTCATTCACGGTAAGTTTACCTATCACGTACATATAAATTTACGTTGCATGCTGTTATTTATAAAGTAAAGGATGGTTTTTTAACAGTGCAGGATGGGTTTATACAGTAAACGTAAAAATAATTGTAAAATACCTATGTACATGAGTATGTCATGTCATTACCACCTCATTCACAGTAAGTTTATCTATCACTTTCATATAAATTTACGCTTGCATGCTGTTATTTATGAAGTAAAGGGTGGTTTGTTAACAGTACAGGGAGGGTTCATACAGTGTAAACGTAAAAATAACTTAAATATCTATGTACATATAGGGTGATCCTACTTGACGAAAATTCCTCTATCGTGCCGGGTCTCGAACCGAACCTTCGCGATAAACGAAGGATCACTGTACTTGCACTGAGCAAAACTAAAAAAAGGCAATGGTGAGCTGATATTTGAGTGTGGTAGGTAGGGTGTTTTGAGTTGAGAGAGGAGAGGATTGAAGGGAGTGGCTCAGTTGGTACGTGAGGAAATGAATGTGGTGGAATGGAAGGCAGTATCATCATGAATAATAGTGACTAAAATGAAACTGGGATGTGAGGTTCGGGCATTTTTGAGTGTATATGACCCTGGCAGTGAAGGAAGTGAGAAAGAGAGGAATTTTAGCTGAAGTTGAACGAGTGTGTGGACAACTTGAAAATGAATGTTAATGTGGTTCTGATGGGAGATTTGAATGATAGACTACGGAATGAGCCAAAGGATGGTGCACTTGGGAAGTATGGAGCGCCTGGAAGAATGAGTGGAGAGAATATGATAGAAATGTGTACTGAGAGAGATGTTGATTGCTAATAATGTACAGTATTAAAAAAGAGGGATGTGAACAAGTATATATGGGTTAGAGTAGACAATAAAAGTGTAATGGACAAAACATCAATGGGTTATGTTGTGGTGGACAGTAGGGTGATTGGAAGCGTATTGGATGTAAATGTACTGAGAGGAGCTACTGAAGGAATATCTGATCATTATTTCGTGGAAAGTAGAATGGGAGTGGGGAAAAGTGGAGAAGCGAGAGGAAGAGAGGTGCTAAAAGTAACTGAATAAGAAAGAGAGACTAAGTATACGGCTA